>JAZAYU010000184.1:304386-539209 GCA_038501625.1 Corbicula japonica | reverse complement strand
TCCTTGGAATGACGTCATAAAGTTGAGCAGACGACATTACTTTTATGCATTTCGCGGTAAAATTAAAATTTTGTTGTCAAAATGAGTTACAAAATTGCCTATATGTTATGAGAAAATAATAGATAATTGTAAGATCTTTCCAAATATAGTAAAAACTAAAATGTCTAACAATATGACCGAATGCACCTTTTCCCGTGACGCGCCCCAAATTCGAAGATATTACATGTAGCTCAGCTTGTTAACCAAACAAGTTACCTCTCTGTTTTAACTTATTATTGAAGTCTTAGCAATTTAGGTTCAAAGTTATACCAGCTTGGGGAATTATGAATCAGTTCTCTCCCACGTTTTAAAAATAATAAAAGATTGAATCGGTATTTGATGGTTTTCATTTGGGTATGGAAACAGGTGGGTTGTTGAAAGTCTATGAAGTCCGAAAGTTTTCGCGCCTACTTTAAATAATCAAATGGAAGCCATCAGATATCAATTCAATCCTTATATTTACACTTATAAATTCTCTTATTAATAAAGAAATTATTAAAATAATTCATTCATGATATTGCAGCTTTTTCAAATGGCTGTTTGAACAGCCACTTTGACGACAAAGTGCATGACGGCATGCTTGTTCGCAGTTACTCGTGGCAAAACGTGTTTGCTGGTAAACACATGTCAAAACATTGTGCACTGACTACTGGCCTCTTATAGTATTACGTCACACTTTGTATCATTAGAAATAATTATTCATTAGGTGAATTATACTTCATTTTTGAGGATGAAGTTGAAATTTAAACATAAACAAATACAACAAACACTCGAGTTTCGTGGATATGTTTCACTATACTGCCTTTAGTGAGGGAACGTGTAATGTTTGGGACCTTAGAGTAAGAATAACACCTTTGTGTTTGGTTACTAAATCTATTCTGATTAACAATTTACAACATGGTATGAGAGAGGCAGAGTGGTTGGCGGAGCTTATCAGCAGTGGTCAGGTATTGGCCACAGAGAGTTAATACATTACAGAACGCATGCTACTTAAGCCGCCTCGATAGAGCTCAATTCGTCAACATCACCTTTCGGCCTGTCACGAACATGTACATGCCACCAACCATCTGTAATGTTGCTGGCCAACTTAACTTGCCATACAACGAAGAACATAAAGAACACGAAATCTGAGCAAACAATAAAGGTTGTTATGTTGTTACCTAACACAACCATTGGTTAAACTGGTGACAACAATGCTTTCAATCATGCGTTATGATTTTGTGCGGGATTCATACAGCTAAAATGTTAATATTTTTTATAAAATATCAAAAACGATTTTGATCAACCGTTAAATGGGGCACGTCACGGGAAAATGTAACTTCGGCCATTTTTAATGATATTTTGGTTTTTACTAAATTTAGAAAGAATTTACAACTATAAATCAATTTCTTATAACTAAAATTTGATTTTGTTACACATTTTGACAATAAAATGGTATTTTTTACCGAGGAACGCATAATAAATAATGTCGTCTGCGCACATTTATGACGTCATTTCAAAGATTGACGTCAACTGTCCGAAGGTACCTATTCCCGTGACGCGCCTCAAATCAAGCTATACGATTATGTTCACCCTTAATTTGTTGTAAAGTGGCTAATACATGGTTTACAGTAGAACATTTTGCAAAATAAATAAAAGACAGACTTTCGGATTGGTTTCTGTGGTTTTTAAATCCTGATCGCTTATGACTGAATTTTGGCAAAAGCAAAATGTAAAAATTCTTTGATCGGATGCAGACTTCTATAGTTTTTACAACGTGTAAAAATATGTAGTTTTGTTTCGTTGTAACATAAGTAACCAATGCAACTTCGTGGTCAAAAAGTAAGAGTACAGATAATCAAATAAAATATCTTTATAAAAACCTATTAAACTACGTCTTTCGTACAGCGTGTAACCACATTGTAACCAGTAAAACCAGTCAGTAATTCTGCGCCTTCATTTCTTCGCAATGTAGCCAGTGTAACCAAAATAACAAAGTAAGTAACCGAAAATTAATACGGTAATTATAATTCTTGGAAACTGAATATAACCACAAAGTAACCAGTGAAACCACCCCGAAATACTTATCATTCGGTCTCTTTTCCGATTAACCAGTGTAACAAATGTGACCACACCCTGGCTAACCTGGTACCCTTTACGGACGGCACTAGGCCGCGATCACTGCATATGCAACGCTTTTAACCGACATAACCGGTGTCAATGTATGAGGTGTTGTGGGGTAAAGTAAGAAAATTGCACAGCTTTTGGTTAGATTTTTAAATTATACTCAAACCAATAGGCATGTACGGCTGTCAAGCCATGACACTTAATGATTCTAGTCTTCTCTGTGTCCAGAATATAGTAGCTGTTCAATCATTTATGAAAATTGACCTGTCTGTTCTGTAAACTTACTGTTCAAAATTATTTTTCTAGAGCTTATCTGAAGTCTGGTGAATTATGACTGCATTAAAAATGTCTGTTATGAAGTACAACACAGTGTAAAATTCATGTGTGTCTGTAACTTAAAAAAAGAGAAAACCTAAATATTTCAATAACCCCTATATCGTAAACAAGATACGGTAAACAATGACACTTGGTATACATATTTGATGTAAGGTGATTTCAGCATCATATACAACATTTCATTTTCACCACAGGTCAAAGGTCAATTCAGTTATTTAATAAACATTAACTATCTTTCACAAATTATTCATTCGGGTTTCAGACAAAATTTATGCAGTCATAATTCTTCACCAAACTTCAGTTTAGATCAAGAAAAAACGTTTTAACAGTAAATTTACAACATTTGAAGCCCAGACAGGTCCATTTTCACTTATGATTGAGCGAACTACTTGATTCTAGCCACAGAGAAGACTAGAATATAACGTGTCATGACTTGACAAGCGCACAGGCCTATTGGTTTGAGTATTATTTAGAAATATATCCAAAAACTCTGCGATTTTCTTACCTTACGCCATAAAACCTCCCACAATGATTTCGGTTCTGCCGTAGAAAAGCGTTGCATATGACGTGATCGCGGCGTAGTGCCGTTCGCAAAGCGTACCAGGTTACATGTGTAGCCAGGGTGAACCATGTTATCACAAAAGAACGACCGTGAAAATAGTCTTATAAAATGAAATATTATTAACGTTTTAACTGTGTGTAGCCGTATGTTATCACATTGTTAGCAGTGAAATCAGCCCGCTGTACTCTTTCACTGTTTACGATGAAACAAGTATAAACAATTTAAGGTTATATCAGGGAGCCGAAATGTGTTGGGTGTGTGAAATCATAAGTTCATAAATGTTCTTTTCATATATGACTTGTAAAGTTCTGGTCGCTTGGAATATCATTTATTGAGTATACGAATGTTTAATGTTATGCAAAAACAAAATAAAAGTGAAATTGGTAGTAATTTCTTACCTTGAAAACAGACTTTCTGTGGGAGTCCAAACTTCCTATACTTCCACTTTTGTCAACAATTACTGATACACATAGACAGTCCATATTATGGACAACAATGTCTTAGAATCTTATTCACTACGCCATAGCAGAAATGTACAAAAACAAAATTCTCAAAGCGACTTCACACTAAAATTTAGCATCCATGTGTGTTTACTTATTTCCCAAAATGCAAGGTATGGTGTATAATATAGAACATAACTTTGAATTTTATAATTGAATTATCTGCCTTTTGAAGTGACGGTTGAAATATTACTATCTGTTAACAAATGAAGTATTCGAGACTAAATGAAATGTATTTAATAATTTAGGAGTGTTTTGAAATAAATAAAGAGATAAATAATAACATAATGAATATAAATAAACAAGTATAATGAGATTATATATCCATAATTTGGTTACGTATAAAGGTATGCAAGAATTATTTTTCATATGAATATTCATTACATTTCATTCAGTAATTATTATTTGGAACGTTAACAGAAGTCTCATAAGTAATGAACTTTATTATATACCCATGAATGATTTTAGCTTAGTGCATCGTTAATCCGCAAAATTGATACAACTCGTCAGATTAGAAATTCCGTATCGAACAATGTAAGCTTTCTGTGTTCTATGTGACGTCATATACTACGTAACAAAAGATTGTCGTAATTTTCCGGCACATAACGAACTCCAAAATTGGAAATTTCCGTCGCAGTTTTACAAACGTTACTGTATTTTTACGCCATTCATAAATTTTCTACGCCATTCATAAATTTACTACCGCGTTACCATTTTTGTTTCTGCTATTATGTAAATCAAGTTTATGGCTAAAGTTTTGTTGTTTAGTTTATTTAAATTTGTTTTGAGCGAGAAGGGTTTATAATAAAAGGAACATTATGACAGTATGCATTCTGTAGGTTCGTATTATTTCTCGTTGTGTATGTAACCCACATCACGGTCGACCTTCGGTCTCGCGCGATATTGTTTACACACCCAACTCGAAAAATACGAACCTACAGAATGCATACTGTTATAATATTCCATATATATTGTACACCATAGCTTACATTACTTTGGGAAGTCCTTCTTTATAAACTTGTAAACAAATATGGATTTAAAATATTATGTACAGTCACTTTGAGAGTGCTGTTTTGGTGCATTTCGACTGTTCTTTAATGAATTATCTTCTGAGACATTGTTTACCTTGTTACGGAGTGTTTTCCTGTGGCAGTAATTATTTAAAACAGTGTAAGCATACTAGGAAGTTTGGACCCCTATTGAAAGTCGGTTTTCAAGGTAAGAAATTGCTACATATTTCTCTTATATTTTTACCTTTGCATGACATTTGCATTCATGTGCTTTATAAATGATACTTCAAACTAAAAGAAGCTTTGAAGTCAGAAAAACAAATTTAATTTAATAAATTAGGATCTCACACATCTTACCCACTTCAGATGTTCCATGACAAAATGACGCCACCTTAATCACGTAGCCATTATTTCAGGGTTAAATTAAACTTATTCTTGTCGTGTTCGACGGCTTCCAAATTTCCTTTTTTATCCATTTTATTCTTGCAACTATCAGTGTTCTTAACTATGGAGCCAAAGTCACCACGGTGGTGCCTTGCCAATAAAATTAACGCATGTGAAATTATAATTTTATCCAAAATGTTAGTCCTTTTTATACTCGTTTCGGACTGTATCAAGTACTTAAACATATCCATGGGGCAAGCAACGGGAAAAGGTGCCTTCGGTCATCTTTGGTGACTTTTTAGTTGATACTATTTTAAGAATAGACTTACAACTATATTTTTTTCTAATAACTAAACAATGCTTTTGTTACACATTTTGACGGTAACATGGTATTTTTACCGCAAAATGCATAAGAAATAATTTATCCGCTCAACTTTGTGACGTCATTTTTTTATTGACATCAATTGTCCGAGGCTTCATTTTACCACGACGCGCCCCATAAAATTTATTAGCATTGTTACAGTAACGAATGTCTATAACAAATTAAACTGTATATAATGTAACCCATGTAACCGAAGATTGGGTTTGGTTTTTCTCTATTAAATTTCTTCTACTGCCCTCTTGTTACGTGCACATGAGAATATTTTATTCAAATATAGTTACCATTTTATAATTTTATTAAATATACGCAGAGTTTTTTTCCAAGGTAAATTTACATTCGTTCTTTTTACCACTCATTGGAATAGTTTACTTAATCCACTCAGAGGTTTTTCTAAGGTAAATTTACATTCCACTCCAGCATTTAGACACCACAGCAAGTCTTGAATCCAAAAGTTGAACAGGCCATTTAACTAATCAATTTGTCATGGTTAATCACTAGTTATTAGATATTAATTCGTCTGATAATGTGCCATAAGGTGAGCTGGTAATCTCTACAGGAATCATCAGGGTTTAGATAAAGTTTTATTCAACAGAAGCTCTGTTACATGCAGTCAGGTTTTTACTTTTGCAAGATGAATCAGGGATACACAATTTAAAAGAAGACATTTAACAATTTACTATTTGCCGTCAGAATATATTTATCATGCAGTTTTAATTGTATAAAATATAAAGATTTTATGCATCATAAAAATGTTTGTTGTAGACAGTCTTTTTTTCTATCCTACTGCATTGAGTGAGATGTACATAAATAACGCGGTTCAGAGGGGCATGTAGATTAGCCGTAAGAAAATATTTATCATGCAGCTTTATTTGTATAAAATACAAAGATTTACTGTAACTATTAGTCTTTTTATATTTTTATGCATAATAGAGTTTCTTGTAGACTGTCTTTCTTCTATCCTACTGCATTGAGTGAGATTTACATTAATAAGGTGGTTCAGAGGGGCATGTAGACTTGCTTAAGATTAGTAGCTGGAAATTGAAGAAACAAAGTATTTTGAAAATCGTCTGGAACCAGGCTACTGATTAGACTGCATGAATGTGTGTGTGGTTAGTAGGGGTGTTATGCTATGTAAACATGTCGCACGCAGCGTATAAGCTACTTTGGAGTAACATAGTAAAAACATAATTATAAAAAAATGTTTTTGTTTTCTGTTAGTGTTTTAGGAAGATCCAAAAGGTCGGTCTTCACTACGCACGTACTCTGAAATACTGTAGTGTTAAAAGATTTTGATACAGTCTGTTTTTTGCATTTTATTCATTTTTATTTTGTTTAATCTTTTCAAATTGAATTTACCGGTGACTATACGGCAGAACAACCGCTGAATATATTTTTTTTACTGACAACTGAAGAAAAAAAACTAATTTTTAAAAACATATTTTTTCCTTATTTTGTTATTTAATTATCATATTACAGACAATGTATGGATTGTAACTCAATTCGTTTCATTTATACAGAGCAATTGAATACCTTATTTATAAGAAATGGTATCACTTAAAACCCTTAACTTATTAAATATATACTTTATATTATCAATTTGGGAAACTAACTAGCCACTCCCATTGTCAATTATAATTTGAGACATAGTTGGCTTTTGGTACAAACATTTTGATAATTCTTTAAAACAAAAACAAATAAATGCAAATTTCTTCCATTTAACTATGCTTCACTAAGCTGTAGGTTACACGTGTATAATTCTGCGAATGAATGCATGGTCTCAATAAATGTTCTTATCAGCCTGGCTATCAATGAGGTAATAAAACCATTAACACTCAGTGCCTGCTGATTCTTTATGGCCATTCTAATTATCTGCCGGACATCAAAGAGATACAGATCTGTATCTGCTACTGGTGTCTAAAGGCTGGAGAGATTCGTTTTCATTACCCCTCATTAGAATAATTTTATTAATCTACGCAGAGGTTTTTCCAAAGAAAATTTACATTCGTTTTTATAACTACTCATTGGAATAATTTAATTAATCATGCAGAGGTTTCTCCAAGGTAAATCTCAATTCGTTTTTATTACCCTTCGTTGAGAAAATTGCGTTTACAACCATCGCCACCATTTAAGAATTACGTCATTTGCTGGTCAGCAATTATATATACAATTAATAAGCATACTCTGTAAAAGGAAGTCTGCAAACTTACCGATCTGACAATTTATACCAGAGTATCCATTCTTACATATGCAAGTATACTTGTTGATACCGTCTACGCATTGTGCACCGTGCATGCATGGACTGCTGGTACATACATTAATATCTAAAACAAATAAAGAAGAAGACAAAATGGGTATAACGTGTTTGACTTTCAAGATGTCCTTTCTGTTTTTATTATCTCTTAATATATTTTACATTGAAGAATAAATCTTAGGAGGTAAACCAGATTGTTTTTAGGAAGAAAAGTCGCCGCATACATTATGTATAGGGATACACTAAATTACACAGAGTTTTTCAAAGGTAAATGTTTAATAGTTACTTATAATTAAGAATATAACGCGTTTTAAACCATCGCATCACAATTTGAACAACGTCGATTGCTGGTCAGTTATAGCACATATCATCTAGAATTAAGCTCTTTTAACAAGAGGTTTGCAAACTTACTGTTCTCACAATTTGTACCAGCATATCCAAGCTCACACTTGCAGGCATAAATGTTTATACCATCTACGCAAGTTGCACCGTTCAAGCATGGACTGCTTGCGCATTGATTGATATCTACAACAAAATATTCAATTTTACACCAAACGAATATCAAATCAGTTATTAGACATATCTAGTCTCATTTTCTTATCTCTTAATATATTGCACATCTAAGATGACAGGCAAAGTTGCCTAGAAGAAGCGAAATAGCCGCCTACTCTAGTCGAAAGAATCCAATATTGAAGATTTCAATAATTTACACTTTATATTTCTCCTATCCGTATTCCGCAAAGACGAATTATTCTAAGAATCTGTAAGCAGATGACCCTTGATCCGAAAAAAAAGACTCCATTTTCTTTCTCGTAGCCGAATTAGGTTAAGCAGGTTGGACCAAGCAGGTACCCACTTTTACATTTTTGAAAATACGTAACTATTCCTGTTGCGATGTAAACAAAGGTGACAACCTTTACACAAATAAGTTCAAAGCTATATTTATCGTCCTTAGTGCCATGCCCAAATAGCATGTAATTCTTGAAGTCTTCAGTATCAAATGATATTGCCTATACAGAGACTCAAGCCACTTCCGTAGGATACAGCGTAAGCAAAGTTAATTTTATTACTATACCGATAAAGCTAGCCAGGACAACTCCATAAAATTTGCGCGGATAACCTAGCATTTAAAAAATCATCATTAGATAGCATCGTTAACTGATTTTTTACTGAGAACAGAAGTCTAACAATATTTACGGGCAGACTATCTACAGCCGCAACACAGCAAAACTAGCTCTAATGAGATTTTAAACGATACTGCCCATACACGAACCCGTACCGTGTCTCTGATTAACCCCAAAATGATGTTGCGCGGACAAAGCTGATAATCATCTCAGTCAATAATTATTGCATGACATAAGTAAATTATTATTATTTATAATTTATTTCATTTCTTTAAGAATATTGAAAATTTATGCTGTCGTGAAAATAAAAAATATGTTGATAGTCTTAACAACGATTGCATGAAATAGGTAAATTATTATTATTTGCTGGACATTCCAGCACATGTCAAGTTTGATATAGAACTGCAGACACTGGTAAGAAATGCAAAAACAAAGGTCTCATTATATTTTAGACCACTTTATATAAGATATTGTTCGTTCACCTAATCTTGAAGTCTTTCATTCGACTGTTTAGACATTTCATAATTATAGTATTTATTCTGTTGATCACTATAAAATTATTACGTGCAAAATAAATTAATAAAGCTGATCAGAAGATCTTTTATACCCAGTTTGTCATGTCTTTAGAAACTTCTTACTCGAACTTCCACAGCAAGCTAAAATTGAAAACGGTGATGCATTGCCTTAAGTCTTAAATCGTTCACTTGACCTACTTTTCATTTAACCTACATTTTGGGAACATAAAATTGTTTACAAGATGACAAAAAGAGGTTACGTGCAAGCTACCTGTGATAAATGATTGCTTGTCAGAAGTCGGTTTGTATCCTTGTTCAATCCTTAAATGAATACGAGCAGTGTACCTTACAACAAATGTTAAATAAAAGCTACTGAAATACCTGTGTCACATGATAGCTGATCAGAAGATGGTTTGTACCCAGGTTCATATGTACAGTGGGTTGGAGTTTTTTCACCAAGACACTTGTTTTGTGATATGTGAACCTGTTTGGGCACGAGTGAGGTTGTTGCACCCTAGAACTTGGTTTAAACCCCAAGTGGCAATTTGATTTGCCACTGACCGTTCCAAGGCAGTAACCCCTCTGGTTCTCATTTTTGTTTATTGTTAGTGCCAACTTAGTGGTGTCTTTTTTGAAACTGATCATTTTATTAACCGTGCTCTCTCCCTCTCTCCTCTTCTTGACTGTGTGGGGAGGCTGTTTTTTCTGAATGTGGCGATTGCTGATTGCATATTTCACCTTTTTTAAATCTTGCCTTTGGCATTGTCTGTGATATGCAGGATTTATATTCTAAGATCCCCTGTCAAAATGATATTCTGTTTAGTTCCGCCCATGGTTATCTCGTTTTGGGCAAACCCATTCTTTTATCTGGGGACCATACGCCGCTGAACATGGAATGGTATTAATCTGAAAAGACCTCATTGAAGGTTCCATGTTCACCGCCATATGCATACCATCGTTTGGGATGGATCGAAATTGTACTGTTTAAATATCGAGTTGCGCTCAATCCGGGGCTAGGCGGCGTGAACAGAAATATGCATTCCCATTACTGCTCACGAACAGGCTCAATCAAACCGAGCCTGCAGTATTTTCATATTTGTCGTGTTCGGTGGCTTTCAAAGTTCCCTTTTCATCTATTTCCACAGAAAGCCCTAATTGAAAACCGCGCTGCAGTACCTTAAGTCTATGTATTGTTAGATCTTAAGAAAGCGCAGACCTCCATTAAAATCTTCAGTTCACTCGACCAACTGTAACTTCTTCTACCTTTAAGTACCATACGATTATTTACAAGAGGACAAAAAAGAGAGTACTTGCAAGCTAACAGAGGTACAGGATTGCTGGTCAGAAGTTGGTTTGTATCCCAGTTCAATCCTTAAGTAAATGCGAGCAGTTTACTTTACAATAAAATTAAATAAATACGTGTGAAATACCTGTGTCACATGATAGCTGATCAGAAGATGGTTTGTATCCAGGTTTACATGTACATGTCTTGCTGGTCATTCCAATACACGCCGAGTTCGATACAGCGCTACAGTCACTGTTTAGAGTGCAGGCACTGGTAAGAACTGCAAAAACAATGGTCTCACATAATATTATAGACCACTTTATATAAGTAACTGTTAGTTTACCTAATCATGGAGTCTTTTTATTGGACTGTTTAGACTTTTCGTAATATTTTTGTTCTGAATTCACTAAAAAAATTTAAAGTGCAAAATAAATTGTTAAAGCTTATCAGAAGATGTTTTAGATCCAGTTTGCCATGTCTTTTGAAAACTTCTTACTCGAACTTCCACAGCAAGCCCAAACTGAAAACAGCGGTGCATTGTCTTTTGTTTAGGTAAATTTGTTTGATCTTGAAAAAAACACAGACCTCCATTGAAAATCTTTCGTTCATTCGACCTTCTTTAAATTTTGCCTACATTTTAGGAACATAAGATTATTTACAAGATGACAAAAAAGGAGTACGTGCAAGTTACATATGGTTAATGATTGCTGATCAGAAGTTGGTTTGTATCATAGTTTTTTCTTAAGTGAATTCGAACAGTTTACCTTACAAAAAAATTAAATAAATACGTGTGAAATAGATGTTTCACATGATAGCTGATAAGAAGATGGTTTGTATCCAGGTTTACAAGTACAAGTCATGTTGGAGGTTCCGCCA
The DNA here is from genome assembly GCA_038501625.1 of Corbicula japonica. Classification (NCBI taxonomy): domain Eukaryota; kingdom Metazoa; phylum Mollusca; class Bivalvia; order Venerida; family Cyrenidae; genus Corbicula; species Corbicula japonica. The sequence continues at coordinate 527,839 of JAZAYU010000184.1, read as the reverse complement.
CACGCCGAGTTTGATACAGCGCTACAGTCACTGTTTAGAGTGCAAGCACTGGTAAGAACTATAACAGCAAAAGTCTCTCTTTATATTATAGACCACTTTATATATAAAGTTACTGTTTGTTCACCTAATCTTGGATTTTATATAATTCGACTGTTAAGACGTTTCATAATATTGTATTCTGTCGTTCACATTAAAACAGGTATGTGCATAATAAATTGTTATAACTGATAGGAAGATGTTATAGACTACGTTTGTCAGGTTTTTTTTAAAACTTCATACTCGAACTTCCACAGCAAGCCCTAATTGAAAACCGCCTTGCATTGCACTAGGTCTAGGTATTTGTTAGATCTTGAAAAAGCACAGGCCACCATTGAAAATCTTTCGTTCATTCGACCTACAGTAAATTTTACCTACCTTTAAGTAACATAAGATTATTTACAAGAGGACAAAAAAGAGAGTACGTTCAAGTTAATAGTGATGCATGATTTCTGATCAGGAGTTGGTTTGAATCCTAGTTCAATCCTTATGTAAATGCGAGCAGTTTACTTTATAATAAAAATTAAATAAATACGTGTGAAATACCTGTGTCACATGATAGCTGATCAGAAGATGGTTTGTATCCAGGTTTACATGTACAGGTATTGCTGGACGTACCACTACACGCCGAGTTTGATACAGCGCTACAGTCACTGTTTCGAGTGCAGGCACTGGTAAGAACTCCAATAACAAAGATATCGCATTATCATAGGCCACTTAATATAAGTTACTATTTGTTCTCTTAATCTTGGAGTCTTTTTAATTCGACTGTTCAGACATTTTATAAAAAAAATTATTTTTTCGTTCACTATAACATTATGTAAATTGTAAAAGCTGAAAAGAAGATGCTTTAGACTCAGTCTGTCTTATGTTTTGAAAATTTCTTAATCGAACTTCCGCAGCAAGCACTAATTGAATAAAGCGCTGCATTGAATAAGGCCGTTGTATTTGTTAGATCTTGAAAAAGCACAGGCCTCCATTGAAAATCTTCCGTTCACTCGTCCTACTTTAAATTAAACCTACCTTTTAGGAACATAAAATTATTTGTAAGATGACAAAACAAAAAAGAAAGTACGTACAGGCTACCAGTGGTAAATGATTCCTGGTCAGAAGTTGGTTTATATCATAGTTCAATCCTTAAGTGAATACGAGCGGTTTACCTTACTAGAAATTAAATAAATACGTGTGAAATACCTGTGTCACATAATAGCTGATCAGAAGATGGTTTGTATCCAGGTTTACATATGCAGGTCTTGTTGGACGTTCCACTACACGCCGAGTTTGATACAGCGCTACAGTCACTGTTAAGAGTGCAGGCACTGGTAAGAACTGCAAAAAAAATGTCTTTCACTATATTATAGACCAATTTATATGGTTCACCTAATTTTGGAGTCTTTTCATTCGACTGTTTGGAAATTTCATGATATTTATAATTTTTTCGTTCACAATAAAAATATTAAGTGCCTAATAAATTGTCAAAACTGATCAGAAGATGTTATATACCTAGTTTGTCAGGTCTTTTGAAATCTTTTTACTCAAACCTCCACTGCATCCCCTTATTAAATTAAGCGCTGTATTGCATTAATTCTTGATATTTATTAAATCATTTAAAGCACAGGCCTCATTTGAAAATTTTTCGTTCACTCGACCTACCGTAAATTTTGCCTAACTTTTAGGAACATACGATTATTTACAAGATGACATAACAGAAAAAAAAGAAAGTACGTGCAAGCTGAAAAATATAACAGTTACGCATGATTGCTGATCAGGAGTTGGTTTGTATCCAAGTTTTATCCTTAAATGAATACGAGCAGTTTACCTTACAATACATGTTAAATTAAAGCTACTGAAATACCTTTTTCACATGATAGCTGATCAGAAGATGGTTTGTATCCAGGTTTACAAGTACAAGTCATGCTGAACGTTCCACTACAAACCGAGTTTGATACAGCGCTACAGTCACTGTTTAGAGTGCAGGCAGTGGTAAGAGCTGTAGAAAGAAAGGTCTTTCTTCATATTATAGACCACTTAATATATTAAGTTGCTGTTGGTTAACCCTGTCTTGGAGTCTTTTCATTTGGCTGTTATGACATTTTATTAAAATAATATTTTTTTTATTCTATCCTTCACTATCACATTATGTAGTGTAAAATAATTTGCAAAGCTGATTAGAAGATGCTTTTGACCCAGTGTAATATCTTTTAAAAACTTCTAACTCGAACTTCCACATCAAGCACTAATTAGAGACAGCCCTGCGTTGCATTAAGTCTATATGGGGCTCGTCGCGTGAAAAGGTACCTTCGGACAATTGACGTCAATTATTGAAATGACGTCGTAAAATTGAGCAGACGACATTGATTATTATGCATTTCGCGGTAAAAATACAATCTTATTGACAAAATTTGTAACATAAACAGCTTTTATTTATAGGAAATTATAGATTGTTGTAAGTTATTTCTAACTATAGTAACAACTAAAATGTCACAAAATATGACCGAAGGTACCTTTTCCCGTGGCGCGCCCCATATATTTGTTAGATCCTGAAAAAGCACAGGCCACCATTGAAAATCTTTCGTTCTTTCGACCTACTGTAAATTTCACTTTTAGGAACATAAACTAATTTACAAGATGACAAAATCAGAATTTGGTTTGTTACCTTTGTGAATCCTTATATGAATACGGGAAGTTTACCTCACATCAAAATACGTGTGAAACACCTGTGGTACAAGTGTGAAATACCTGAGGTACAAGTGTGAAATACCTGTGGTACAAGTGTGAAAAACCTGTCGTACAAGTGTGAAATACCTGTGGTACAAGTGTGAAATACCTGTAGTACAAGTGTTAAATACTTGTGATACACGTGTAAAATACCTCTGGTACACGTGTGAAATACCTTTGTCACATGACAGTTGATCAGAAGATTCCTTGTATCCAGGTTTACATGCACACGTCTTATTCGAAGATCCACTACACCTCGAATTTGCTACAGCACTGCATTCACTGTCTTGAGTGCACACATTTGTCAGCACTGAAAATGAACAGGTTTTCACACTGTTATCAGATTTACTTTTTTATATTTATATATTGACTCGATTTTAAAATGTGAAAACGTTACTGAATCTAACAATTATTTCAGAATCTGTATCTTGTCAACGATAATTCGAATATTCAGTTTATGATATTTTGCAATGGAAACATATGACATTGAGGTTACCTATGTTGCATGGAAGCTGATAAAATCTTGCAATTAACTTTATTTTGTGCACATCTTTACCTTATCTCGTCTTCTTGATAACTTTGATTAGTACACAGTTAATTGATTAATTGTTTTTCTTTTCTAGAGGTATTTAAAGGTAAAAAATGATTTAACTTTGATAAACCGTATGTGGCAAAATTACCCTCAGAATGATTCAGCACAGCAAACACTTATTTCAACCATCTATTATTGATAACAATAAAATTCATTCCGGTCTTTACTTTAAAAATTATCATTATTAATATTAAAGAAAATAAATATTATAAAAACATGTAAATGAGTGTTACGAACCTTTGGTACATGATTTCTGATCAGAGGATGTTTTGTATCCAGGTTTGCAGGTACACGTTGTCGGACTACCACTGCATACAGAGTTCGATGTAGCCTTACAGTCGCTATCTACATTGCAGAAACTGTTTGTAGCTGAAATACACACGTATCTTGTCTAGTATTATGATAATGATTTTTTAGACAACAACAAATCTAATTTTACTGTGACATACAAACAAGCTTTGTTGACAATTGTTTTGGCAGAACTTATTTGGTTCATATTTTAATGTATAGTTATGTTGAATATGTGATGTGAGCATCGAAAGACTTTCGGCTTTGGAAGAAAACTGATTACAGTTGTTTGGCTGTTTTTTTTTTAAGAATTTATGAGGAGATTAATAACTTATTGAGTTACTTTTTATTGACAACAGTACTGACTATGTGTACGGGGAGACCTTCTACGGCCGCCACAATTAAGTTAAACATGACATTAAAAATTCTACTCTGCAAGCTTGCTTAATGACTCTGTCATTAACTTATTATTGTGTTCTTTTAATTAAATGTCAAGCGTTCTGGTGTTAGTAAATGTCAGGCGTTCTGGTGTTAGTAAATGTCAGGCGTTCTGGTGTTAGTAAAGAAATTAAGGAAATTCCTCCCTCTTTCGCTTAACAATTCACATATCCTAATAACATACATGCAATGTTCTTAAAGCACAGTTTGCTATTTCACGCGACATTGTCGAGTTAATAAATTAGTTTTCACTAAGACAATTTGTATTTCTTTTTGAATACCTGGTCCCAAGGTTATAAAGCTGAGTTTGGAAACCAGTCTCAAATCTCAAGCATCTGATTGGCTGAAATGGCGACTGGTAATAAAGCACGCATTTGAAGTTATGAAATTGACTTAAAAGGAAGAGCAAAAATGAATATAGAATTCAGCAAGAAGGTCTGGGAAATGGCAGCCATTTTGTTTCAGCTCGGTCTGTCTAGAGGCAGATAGGCTACATACATTCATTAAACAAACTATTCTCTAGTTTTAAATATTCTCGGCATGAATTGGTAGTGTTCAACAAATGTGTTATAAATTTAAAACGTGTAGATTTAACAAAAATCACAAATTCTGAAAATTAATGTGAGATAAATACATGTAGTTAATTAATACGATTGTCAACAAAAAAAGATTTGATATTTGGCCTGGTTATTTGTGCTTTTTCTCAAACATGTAAAGACAAACACACACTTTCAAACAAAATTTGTATTAAATAAGAAAAAATCAGCCGATTGATAAATGAGGTTAAATGTAGATGGAAATGCTTTTTAACATGAGTACGGTGCTCTTTTTTAAATTACCTGATCAAAATCGGCCCAGAAATAAATAACTTAGAAATAAGCAAAACACTTCCTGGAGCGAGTGATTTTGTGCACGACATTCTCACAGTCACTAAGTGTATAACCGCTCTGCAATCGCATAATTGCATAATCACATATTATTGTTTAAAGTTATTTCATAATCTTTATTGAAATAGAAAGACACTAATATTTGTTATCGGAGAATATACCCGAAACAGAGCATTTTTTGGACTTTTGTTTTACCCCTACCTTGATTAAATGTCTATGACTTCCAAATGCAAAATCTAGGGATTTAAATGGATATTTCATAAAAATTCAAAAATGATGTACATGTACATGTATCTTATTATGTTAAAAGTTTGAATAAGGTCGATGTACTAGTTAGAACATTGGTTAAGTGTGTGAAAATACTTACAGGACAAAAAGTCTTTGTTAAAATACTCGGAAGTTTGAAGGCTTAAGTGCTTGCTTCTAGTGCAAACTTGAAGATACGACAAAAGCAATTGCGTTATCTTTACATTTCATTACTTATGCTCTCATCAAGCTCTTGTTGTTTAAAAAAAAGTTAATTGCCCTTCACAATAATTGTACTTTGGCAAATCGTGTAGCATCTTTGTTACAAATGGTCATTTGGGGAACGCTATATGAAAAAAGTGCCTTCAATTGGCGGTATTTTGTGACATTTGGGTTTTTACTAATTTATAATAACATTATTTAAAAAGAGCTCACAAATATCTTTTTCTCATAATAAGTAGAAAGCGTAGGGATTTTCTTTCTTACTAATTTCGACAATAGAAAATTTTTTCTACCGAAAAATGAATATTTAGCAATGACATCTGCTCAACTTTAAGTTGGTATGAACTTAAGTTGGTATAAATTAAACCTTTAGTTGATCTTGAGAATTAATAATAAGTTAGCGATTGCCAAATAAAAGATGTGAAAGATGATTTCTTTACCGGCGTTTTAAGTATACGACGAAGATATTGATTGTGATGATATAACATAATAATAATAATAATAATAATAATAATAATAATAATAATAATAATAATATCAAAAATATTGATACATTAAGAATAAACGGACACATTTGATATACTATGCCGCTCATTTAGCTATCATTTAACCGACTATATCCCAAATCTAGAATAATAGACATTATTTAAATATATAGATATAATTATAACTGTATTTTAAATTGGCAACTTGGATGATGTTAAAAGTTATAAATTTATTTCCTTAGTTATCATGTATTGCTGCTATTTATTAAAAATTATTATAAAATTGAATCAAAGCATTGGTCAATTAAACAATTGAAATATTAAAAATTAAAAACAAATGGTTTTCAAAAATGGAAAACTTTTCGACTGCATCGTAATAATGCTAGAACCCTTAGTCGTAAAGTTAATAAAAAGTTCTTGAAGTATTTTCCTTGATTCAAAACAACATTGTGAAAAGTATATCTATTACATTTGTTTTGTAAAAATTTAAGTTCAAATTTTGTCAATGCGATAAGCTGTGTAAGATTAATTTATGAAAATGACCCTATTTGACATTAATATTGTGGTGAAACAGAGGAACCTATCTCCAGCTTGCTTTTTGGACAAACATAACGAAATCATTCGTGGTTTATTTACATTGACGTTGGAGTATATATTGTTTCTTGCCGTTGATGCTGTGTTCGTTGCTCATATAACACAAGAATTATGGTCTCTACGTAATTACTTAAAAATTTTGTAACACATCACGTTTCAAAAATAAAACCTAACTCTCTTCATTATTAAAATGCACACATAAAGACATGAATCTAAAGTTCGTTTATTCTTGTTTTGCTTTTAATTCAAAATTAGGGCGCGTCACGGGAAAAGGTACCTTCGGACAGTTGACGTCAATCCTTGAAATGACGTCATAAAGTTGAGCAGACGACATTACTTAATATGCATTTCACGGCAAAAATACCATTTTATTGTCAAAATGTGTAACAAAATCACATTTTAGTTATAAGAAATAGATTTATAGTGGTAAATTCTTTCAAAATTTTGTAAAAACAAAAATATCACTAAAATGACCGAAGGTACCGTTTCCCCTGACGTGCCACAATTGCAACGTACCTTGAGTTCTCCGTGGCAAGAACACAACAAGAGTTACAGCCACAGCCGCAGCCATAACGACCAAAGTTATCGATATTATCAATACAATTTTGTATCTTTTGTTCATACAAGTATTCGCACTTCCATTATGCGCCTGTAATGCATGTATTCCTGATAAAGTATTTTTATCTGAACCCACATTATTACAAGATGTTTCTATGTTTTCATTCACAGTGTCATACATGTGATACTCTCCTACGCTTCCCATAACGTTAGCTATTAGAGAAGACTGTGTAGTACGTGCTGAAACATATTCATCTGAATACACGTAATCATAGGATAGTTCTTTATTTTTAGTCGTTTTTTCAAACATGTGATCTTCTTTGTCATCTGAATACACATAATCATAGGATAGTTCTTTATTTTTAGTCGTTTTTTCAAACATGTGATCTTCTTTGTCATCTGAATACACATAATCATAGGATAGTTCTTTATTTTTAGTCGTTTTTTCAAACATGTGATCTTCTTTGTCATCTGAATACACATAATCATAGGATAGTTCTTTATTTTCAGTCGTTGTTCCAAACATGTGATCTTCTTTATCACCTGAACTTAAATTCATCATTTCATATACGTGTACATCATCGTTATAAAAGCCAGCCATCTGTTAAAAAAACAAACTCTTAATAAGAACTCCTCAATTTAATAACGAAAAACTTTGATTAAATAATACACTTAGAGAAAGTAAAATTTTGTTTCTGTGTAGGCATTAAATCGGAAAACAGGTTTATTTTAAATCAACGTTCACATATCGTGAACAAACATAAACTTATTTAATTATAATTCATGACAATAACAAAAGTAGTACTTTTGATATATGTCTAATTTCCCGATGCCCCATTTTGTTTTAAATTTATATTTTGGGGAACCAGATATTCTTAAACACAAATCGATATTGTTGTAATAATCTTTAATTACCTTCCAAGTAACTATATAGTTGTTTGCTTTTTTTTAATTTATGATGATCCTTTTATTATCACGTTTAATATTTTCATTGTACATGTAATACGATACACGTGTTAAGCTGACAAAGTATCCATTGTTACTTTTCACTACTTAAACAGGATGTTTAATAACATGGAAAATCAACAAAATTGATTAAGTTTTTTAAGAAGATGATACTTTAACTTATAAACAGTATCCGGAAAAAGGTCTTCACGAAAAGATTTTACTGCACAATAATATGTATGAGGCACCCCACGGGAAAAGGTACCTTCGGTCATTTTTGTGTCATTTTTGTTGTTACTATATTTAGAAAGAACTTTCAAATTCCTATTATTTTCTCATAACAAAACAGTGATTTTGTTACACATTTTGACAAGAAAATGGTATTTTTACCGCGAAATGCATAATAATTAATGTCGTCTGCTCAATTTCATGACGTCATTTCAGGAATTGACGTCAACTGTCTGAAGGTACCTTTTCCCGTGACGCGCCCCATATGCTATAAAAATAGTGAAATATGCTTTACAGGAATTGCTACATCCTGATGACACAGCCTCCTAACACAGCAAAAAATCACAGAGAAAAAGAAATTGTTTATATAATTATAAGTTTCACAATAGATAATACAAACAACTAAAATGAATACCCCCTTGGAACGGGTTCCGCAACTTGGAACGGCCACTGGGGGTTTTAAACTAGGTTCTATGGTGTACCAATTTACACTTTCCCAAATAGGTTCTTTTACGAAGAAATAGTCGAAATTTGTTCCCAACCAACTCATTAACTCGGCAATTGTGCATGCAAAAACATACAAATGTATAAAAGAAATGAAGCTTAGGGGGCTGTTTAAAAAATGGCTGAACGAGTGAAAATATAGTAAAAAAATAAAGCTCATAAAAATTCCAAATTTGTTATTCTGTATTTTTTTACTATTGAATCTGAGTACAGTGCCCAAGGTTATAAAACTGAGCATGGAAACCAGTCTCAAATCTCAAGCATCTGATTGGCTGAAATGGCGACAAGTCGCCATTTCAGCCAATCAAATGCTTGAGATTTGAGACTGGTTTCCAAACTCAGCTTTATAACCTTGGAACCAGAACTGAAAAGATTTTTGAAATCGGTCAACTGGTTCCTGAGATATTGTCATTTGAAAAATGGCAAGTGAAGTGAAAAATATGTAAAGAATTTAAGGTCATATGAAGTCCAAACTGGTTGCTTCATATGTTTGTACAGTCTTGACAGTGATCGAATTCAATCAAGTAATACTCATATGGGGCTGAATAAAATTTTTATGGAGATATATTGACCAATATAAAATAAATCACAAGAATTTTAATTTATGTGCTTAAAATACAATTATTATGTTTCTTATTATTTAGGTGCGCATTTCTGTTAAATGTACATATTGAAGCATCAAATATAAGTGCTTTAGTACTTGTGGTAAAATGTGTCACACCCGTGTCACACTCCTGACAACCACATAAGTGCCTTGTACTCAAAAATGTTTCACTAAGGCCATTCCTGTTTGTCACAATTAAACAAAACACGACATAGACTTCTAGGAAAAAGCATGCTCTTGTTTTCTTGTAAAGGATATGTTGACAGAATATTGCAATATATGCCTAATGTCACACTACTGACAAATTTAGCTGACATTTTCTGAAGGGAGCTGCAGACAAATATAATTTCAATATAGGTAATTATACTATAATTATTGCCTATAGAAACATAAAACTAAATGATACACAAAACATTTCTTATGTACTTTTAATCTTTAAAGTCCTATTACTTAACAAAGCAAAGATGTATTGATTTTCTTGAGGTATTTTCTAATCTACCATGCTTGACTTTATAGCATAAATTTTGATAAATTTAATTATAATATGATTAATTTTATCATAATTTGATGCCTAATAAATGCACCTTTTACTAAAACAACACTAAAACTTGTCTTAATTCAAGCTTTTTGTAAAATAATGGTCTGAACAAATGTGATTTTTAAAAGTGTCACACTTTTTTGTCACACGACCACAGACTATATGTTTTATACTACAACTGCTAACAAGTGTTTTGTTTACAATTTTACCAGATTACCTCTGCAGTGCCATGTTTTATAGTGCTTGGGTGTTCTGAATTATGAGGAAGAGGTCATGAGCGATATATTGTCAGTATAATTATACCTTCCAGTAGGCATATGATATAATAAAGCTTCACAGAAACCATGGACAAAATATACTTCATTTTTCATTGTTTTACATTTGTTTAGAGATTATTTTGATCATGTGATTCCCCATAGTGATTTTAGAATATTTTTAATGGATGGTGCTATTTTGATGAAACTTCTCAAATCTTTAAAGGGCATTAATGAGACACCTAGGCAAAGTATAATCAAAGGACTGGAGGTACTGATGAGTCGGCCATCAAAACACAATTGAAAAGCAATGGATTTTTGGGTTTGATTAAGTTGGACCAGAAATAAACTTTCGCCTCAAGAACGGGGAACAATTTACTTTATGTCCTCCGAGACATAGATCTTCGACCCCAAAAACAATTTATGTCCAATTAACAAGTCAAGACAAATACTGTTATCAAGTTTGCAGACGTGGTGACATGGAAAGCAAACCTGGTGGTAGGACAATATGTCTAAAGGCATAATTTCAATATGATTGGACTTGTAGACAATAAAATGAAATTGACCAATCACAATTAAGTGAAGGATATCATACTTTATAGGTCATATGGTCAACAGTGAAACAACGCTGGTCAGTTCTCAAACACAACGCTTTATTTAAAGGTATTACTCCTTTCGTCCTTGCATTTTGCATTTAGAGAGACTTTTTAATTTTTCATTTTATCAATGAGAGCGCAATGACGAATGGAATATTACCTTAATGGCGTGAATACTTTTGTAAGTGTGGAAGAATCCTGTGAGCAGTTGTTTGCAAGCACAGTATCATTAGACAGCACCTAAAATTCTATGTTGAGATACGGTGACACCAATGACAGAAAAAAGTAGCTAAGCTAGTCATAATCTTTGAATATTCAAACTTGAAATCGACAAACAGAATTGGGTCGCATGATTTAAAATAATACTACAAGTGACACTATGGTTTTTTTCAATGGTTCTATTATTCAGCAAATAATGTTCAAACACACAATTACACTGATGCTTTTTTGTCAACTGATGTTTTTTCAATGAGGTGCACATTAAAACGTTTTGGTTATATTTTATATAACTTGTCTCCATTTCACATCCACTATTTGTATCGACATTTGTGATTTTTTTATTCTTGTCCATTACAAAAGCAGCATGCTCCATTGCAGGAATTAGTGGCAATCTAAAGGCTGTATGCTCCCTCAGACAGTCATAGACAGAATTGTCAAACTGGTCTCCTCACAGCATTCCATGTAGAGCTGTTATCCTGAAATATTAATTTCAAAAAATAACCTATTTATATTGAAGTTGTAATGATTTTAGCTGAAGTGTCTTTGTTTTCTTTAAATTAAGGGTAATTTTGGTTATTAATTGCCAGAATCCACCAAAAGTTACATTAGATGGGTGTTCACTTGTGTCGCCCTGGGAACTAGATCAAGTTAAAAATGCAAGAACAAAAAAGGGAATAACCCCATCTTGACATAAAGAACTTGGAGTCATGATGAGTGTGTTGTCATGAGCAATATAATTTGAAAGTTTGATGAAGAAATATTAAGAAAAGTCAAAGTTAAAGTCAACATTAAGTTTTTCTGTTAAAAAAAGTACAAAAAGGGATTAACTCCATCAAATGTGACCTTGACCTGAAAATTAATATCAGCTCAAGCATGTTGTCACAAACAATATAATTTGAAAATTTCATGAAGAAATATTAAGAAATGGCAAAGTTATAACCAACATTAAGTTTTTGGGACAGATGGACGGACAGACAAAGCGATCCCTATGTATTGCCTTTTCTTTGAAAGGGCGACACAAAAAAATGACCCTTTAGATTAAGCAGCTAGTGGACACCTGGAAAACAATACATCAGTACATGTATCAGCAAGAACAACTTTGATGTCTGATCTGGATCTGATTGGAATCTACACTGTTTGCATATTTGTAAGAAATAGCCTCATGAAGCTTATTATGAACCGTGTAGATCCTGTTAAGACTGCACAGATATGCCTGCTGATCTGGATATACACTGGTCACTCATGTCATGTATTCATGGAAGAAAGGGGCAAAAACAACACAGTAATTTTTATATAGGATGATTAATTTTCTTGTGAACTGAGGTCTCACAAGTCAACACATACATATAAACACAATTTTATGTTTTCTTGTTACAAGATACAAAAATACAAATACCAACATATACAGATAGATTTAGTGTGTCTCAATCATACATTCATGCAGCTTTAATAAATGAAAATAAAAAATGCAAACCTTGTCTTCATTTTCTACAGTAACATTCATATTCTGCTCCCTTATGTTCTACCAATTCTGCAGACATTTCAAGTCCACAGCTTTCACAAGACTGATGATACACATGGCTGAAAATAAATGTTGTATTTTAATCATAACAAATAACCAAAACCAATTTCACTGTACTTTTTGTTGCTTATGAAGTTGTACATAATTTGATGTTGCAGGTTAGTTAACAGATTACAATGTTGTCATAATTCATCTATTTTTATAAATATCACAAAAAAGAGGTATTTCTGGTGTTAGCTTCAAGCCATCTTCAGTTCCTATAGGCTCATACACAATTTATCCCATTTAACCTTTACCTCCATATGCCTTTATGGCATGGGAAATCAGTGTAGATCTAGATCAGCCGACACATCCATACTGCCTGATTAGGATCTAAACCGTTACGGCGTTAGCTTTTTTATTCAAATTTCAATAGGTTATTTCTGACCACAATGTGACCTGTGCAGATCCAGATCAGATCATGAAAAGGCATGAAAATGTGTATAATATTATAGTAAAGGGTTAATTACTACAAAAAAACACCTGCATTTTGATACTTCATTTTATTCGTTGGATACACCTTTTAACACATGAGCAACTATTGTAAATCTAGGTGCTGACACATCTCCTTCCTGTTAATTAGAGCTTTAAATGTATCTAATGAACAGAGTAAATACAGAATGATGAGACCTAAAAATGTCTGATGTGCAAGCTGGTCTGGAGCTACATTTGTGCTATCTCTATCTGATGTGGATTTACACTGGTTACCCATGTGGTAAAATGGCGTGTAAATGGAGTAAAGGGTCAAGTTATTAACCATGAAAGTTGAAACAGCATTGGATTTTTGAGACACATTTATATGAGATTACCCAACTTAAAAAACAAATAAGCAACCCATCGTGTTAGTTCAAGGTGGCCCACAGATGAATATTGTTATATATAATGTTAATAATCAAGTGAATTCAAGTTGACCTTGTTATTGGGTCAAAGGTAGTCATATATGCCTGAGGCAGAAGGCCGAGGGTAAATATGACAGCCCGAGGCCCAATAACATGTTCAAATTCATATGAAGACTAAACTGGGCCAATACAGGTGTTCTGGACCAATATGAGAATTGCTGGGCCATTATAAAATACTTAAGTATTGATGTGGTGTACCATGTAGTGTCTGCCAAGAAAATGGCATGTTCAAGTCAGGTGATGACATGCCTCGAGATTTTGCCACACTGCAGTCATGTAAAAGAAAAGGGCAAAGTATGCAATGCTTTTACTGTATATTAATACAGGGCTCTCACTAGAGAGAGACTTGAAGGAATTAGTCTCATCAAAAGTGACCAGACTTCTCTCTTTGTTGAGCTTTGTTAGAAGTCATTTTGTATTTACGATATAGGGAAAGAAAGCTGTTGACTGCAAACTTCTCCATAATGCAGTAAATTATGACAAAACTCTCCCTGATTTGCAAGTCTGGTGAGAGCCCTATTAATAGTCAATTAATAAAATTTAATATACCATTATCCTTCTTCCACTCCTCTTCCAATTTCATGCTTTTTGAACCAGAGATGGCACATTTCTTTCATTTGATTTTATCACTGAAATTAACAAACACAAAATTGCAAAGGTACAAGTTAGGATTTCTAAAAAACCTGAAATCCTGAAAATTTATTTAGGGTAAATGAAGAAAATCAATCATTTTTAGACACACAAAAACCTGATTTTCAGGCAAACGCACCCATGAAATAATAACAATTATTTTGATCTTTGCTCAAATTACAAATATTCTTTATAATAACTTATTTTATTTTTTAAGTGAGTGATCATAACAATTAGTTTACTCTCATTTTGTACTTTGCTAGAATGGTCTTTCTTCAGATTGTTTCTATTCTGCATTGAAATCCATTCAGTCTGAGGTGTGAGGTGTATCTACAAAATGTCACCCACAATCTTTTGGACTGTGAAAAATGTTTTTCCTTTAGTTGCTGTGAAAAAGAGTGCTGTCATTTGTTTTGTAGTTAAAATGCCTGTTCCAACAGCCGTTCAAGAAAATTTCATAAAGTTATATTGATTAACTGTTGATTAACTGAATTAAGTATGGATATTGTTTCATCACTGCCAGAGTTATTATGTGTTTCCTTCATTTGAAAAAATAAAATATGGATCCAGGCATGTCACTTTAAAATTAACCAGAAAGTATCAGACTGCAAAAAGTCAAAAATGTGTTGACTGCTCTTATAAACTGGTCAAATTTGGTTATCACTAAAATTCACAAAGTGGGTTCCTTTTCAAATAACTACCGGTAATTTATTTTACATTGCTGATCAGAATTCAAGTCTGGGTAAAAATCATAGAATGAAATAGACATAAAATTAATGTCTTAAGTAGTTTTGGTTTATTTTACCTTAAAAACAATTTGTAATGGAAGGATTAATAAATGAATACTTGTTGCATCAAAATTATTGAACTGAAACACTGTGTAAACCTAGGTTCACTTCAATACTTAATACTGGTGTAACATCAAAAGGGAGACAATATATTCATTTTTATAATTTGGCACATGTTTGTAGTGAACAAAATGTATATCTTTGGTTTTCATTTCATAATTTATTGTCACTTTGTTAGGCAATTCTACTATTAACAAGACTTAATTTAACACTATGAAACTAATTTGAGTTATTTATCAAATTACAGGAACCTGAATTTCCATCAGAAAATATTCAGATAGGAAAAAATATTACATTTTCCCAATGTAACGGATTTGTACCCCACCCATTAACATGTTAAAATAATTTACCAGTTGCAATGTTGACAGCGTTATCACAGCTCAAGCATTACAAAGAAACTAAAATATACTGTTTAAAATAATTACATCTCCTAAACAGTCATTCAGGATTTAACTCAAACATTATTTTCTACCTTCACTTTTGTTGTCCACTTCATTGCATGACGTCAAACAGTTCTATACCGCTTCAAATGGTTCAAATGGTTGATACATGTCTGACCAGAACCAAAAATCATCTAAACCTGTTTATGAATAATTAAATCAATTAATAAATACTTAATTCTTTCTTCCGAGATGCAAAATTTACCTGAAATGCATTTAAGAGATACTATTAAATAAATATTGTGAAGTTCCCATTTCTGTATAAACTTGAATCCCTGAGGTGCTACTCTTTTTCTTCTTATGGTTTTCCCTGGGTTATTAATTTTGAGAATATCTGTTCTGATTAAATGACCTGTGAGACATATGGAATGGAGTGTAAGACAAAACTGAAAGTAGGAAAAACTTCTGATAGCGGATTTCATAAGGTCTACATATAACACGCAATTATTGAAAACATTAGATTTTCATTTCTTTGAAATTTTATACTTCAGAAAATCTTGTGTCAACTATGTAGCTGGTTACGGTGTGGAAATGGGTTAGATCTGGATATTTTCTGATGGAAATTCAGGCTCTTATGATCAAATGCATAAAATGCATTTATTAATATATCTGTTAAATCAATTCATGTATGAATTTTAAATTACTTTAAACATAATTTTCAATAGATCAAAATGTTATAAAAAATCATTGTGAATCAGATGCTTTATGTTTTACTTTAAAGCATTCAAATGGGAATATAATTCTTACACGAGTGACGATATTTTACCAAGTTATTCGTTAATCGTTCAAAATCCAACTTTTTTCAATGCAATACATTGAAATAATTTGATTACTTACATCTCTACAAGGTTCCACAATTAATATCCACAATGATTAGGGCCCTAAATTAAAAAAGTTTCGCTTAGCCCTACGGTCGATTTTGAGATTCCTACTTTCATTTTGGAGAGTGCATTTATTAATTAAATGACGTAACCGTTCAATAAAACCCAAAGAGCCAAAATCACGTTTACTGCGGTGTAGTCTTTCGAATCTAAAATTTCAAGTTTTACAATGATTTTGTAACGTAGGCTACCATTCGAAAACCACCAAATCCACCTCCATTTCCATATGAATAATTCTATTTACAAAGAGAACTTCTATTGTCAATATACATTCAAATATAACCTGGGTGTTATAAAAACATTGCATCACGAAAATAACTCGATAAATACTCACTGTTCATTTGATTACGATGGATTTTTCGTCTTCACCGAACGTTGTCGAATCCAATATGGCGTTCCGCCATCAGGTATTCATGCGCGTTCATGACTCAAAATCTTGTCGAACGTTCCACGAGTTAAATTTCTTCAAATATTGATTGATTCCATATTTTTTAATATAAATTTTATCGTTTTGCACAGAATTACAAAATTGACCGCTTTGTAGCATTGACTTACTTTTTGAAACTAAGAACTATATTCTAGGGTAGCAAGCATACATTCTATGGTAGCATGCAAGTACTGTCGTTACTACATTGAAATAAAGAAGGAGTTAGGACAGTATTGCATGCAACCCTCAAATTGTTAGGTTCATAGTAAAGCAAAAACGATTGTCGAAAATTGGTTTTCACTGAGTCTGCCGACTCAAAAATGGAAGAACCTGTTTCCTGTACATTTTTATAACAGGAAAATCCAAACCAGCAATTTTTTAAACAGCCCAAGTGCATTGACAATTAAACAAACTGTGTTTTGAAATTTTTTCAAGGAAACGAACTGTGTTAAAAAGAGATAGTTCGTCTTGGCTGTTTTTAACGACGTCTGTGATTAGAGTGTCATTTATTTTGTCTTTTTTAAACATCTGACAATAACATGTTAAATAATAAAGGAAGTTCACCGTCTGCTTCGCACAGATATAACGTCAAAAGGCAGTAGGGGTACGCAAAAAACGGCGTCAAAAAAGCTCGCGTTACGTAGATTATTATGATATTCAAAGTACATTTATTGTCTCAATTCAAAGATTTTACTCAATTCATATTCTACTTGTACTGGTGCATGTTCAAGGCAAATTTCGTATCACTTGTGCGTTAACTACATAGTTAAATCTCTACGTTTAATGAAAAACGGAGGAAGTCAGGGTGCCTTCATAGATGGCGCTGTTTTTCAATATCTGTCGTCGGCAAGTGAAAATATTTTGCGTATTTCAATAAAGCGCTCCTCACACATTATTCAGACCAAATTTCATAAGATTTGGACAAAATTGTATTTTTGACGTCAAAAACAGGGTAAGCAAGGTGTCCATCCGCCTTAATCACGCAAATTATATTGCCTCTACTAGGAAGCGAACCCGAAACGTCACGGCGACAGTGGCTTGCCGTGTAATTCCGACAACGCAAACAACCGAGCTAGCCGAGACAACCCTAACAAAGGTTTATCGGAATGCTATGATTTTATTTGTTATCATCACTGCATGTCATCGTAAACAGAATTTGTTACTGATAACAGTACCGACTATATGCACGGGGAGATTTTGTTATTGCACAAATAAGACTACTGTGTATTTCAAATGATATTGCCTCGGCTGGGAAGCGAACCCGCAACGTCACGGCGACAGCGTCCAGCCATGCATTCCGACAAGGCAACCGACTGAGCTAGAAAGGATTACCCTGATGTAAATGGGGCACGTCACGGGAAAAGGTACCTTCGGTCATTTTTAGTGATATTTTAGTCTTTAATAAATGTAGAAAGAACTTACAAATATAAACCGATTTCTTATTACTAAAATGTTATTTTATTACACATTTTAACAATAAAATGGTATTTTTACCGCGACATGCATTATCAATAATGTCGTCTGCTAAAATTTATGACGTCATTTCAAAGATTGACGTCAATTGTCCGAAGGTACCTTTTCCCGTGACGCGCCCAAAATTATCATAGCTGCATGACATCGGTAACAAATTATTTTACTGATAACAGTACTGACTATAGGCACTGGGAGTCCCAGAGCTACGACCGCCACACTGCACAAATAGCGCTAAGTACTGCCGTGTTGTTATGTAATACATGTCCGGTTTGGCTTAAAGGCCAGGTGAAAAGTTTTTGCTTGAGAGGGGGTGGGAGAGAAGTCTGAAGTCGTAAGTTGTCGGGGTTTATTTTAGGGGGGGGGGGGGCGTGCCGGGTGGGGGATTGGTTGTTGGGGAACCACAACCCATATCGGTAACAGATTAAAAAACCAACAAAACGAACCAACGAAAACTTACCGCAACCATCCTACTCTGAAAAACTTCACATAATCGAAAAGAATGATGTCTATCTTTAGAAATGAAAGCGATATACACGTGTTTATGTTGAGATAAGAGCACAATATCAAAAACCTGAGTATGGAGACCAGTCTCAAATCTCAAGCATTTGATTCGCTGAAATGGAGACTGGTCGTTCAAAGGCGGTAACTCCTCGGGCTCTAATTATCGATATTTGTTTGTGGTCTCTGTTTTGAAATTGGTCATTGAAAATTGATCATCAATTAACCATACTCTCTTTTCCTGTGTGGGGAGGCTGTCTTTCTGAATGTGGCAGTTCCTGATATGCATATTAGAGATCATAGTTTGGTGCATGTAGGGAAATTCAATTTAACTGTTCTCCGTCATAAATATGTTTTAGAAGAGATCGGAATAAAAACTGCATATATAGTTTACTACACGAAACTATATCCTAGTTTCTGAATTTGGATATTTGTTTCGGCAATCCGACATCTTAATTCAACATTCTCAGCTTATATCAGACTTGACAAACTCTGGCCTTCAATACCAAACGGCGATGAAGAGATTACAGTGCCCAAGGTTATAAAACTGAGCATGGAAACCAGTCTCAAATCTCAAGCATCTGATTGGCTGAAATGGCGACTGGTCGCCATTTCAGCCAATCAGATGCTTGAGATTTGAGACTGGTTTCCAATCTCAGTTTTATAACCTTCAGACTAGTTCACTGAGAAAACAAATCGAGACATTGTGGAAGAAAATCATATTTTTAAGAATTATTAAACAAAACTGCCATGATATTGGAATGGGAAAATAAGACTCGACACTGTAGAACTCCGACCATAGGACCATCGTCTTAAATTACTTTTGTTTTAATATTTCGGCCAGTTTATAGATAGGTGGTTTCAATATCCCAGCCAATATAGATTTGAATATTGTCCTATCACATTCAAGGATATACTGCCTGCTTTTTTAATTTTGCCTTTAGCGTCGTCTGTGAAATGCATGATTTATATTCTAAGATTCCCTGTCAAAATTCCATTTTGTTTAGTTCAGCTTATTGTTTTCTCGTTTAGGGCAAACCCATTCTTTTATCTGGGGACCATACGCCGCTTTACATGGAATTGTATTAATCTGAAAATACCTCATTGAAGGTTCCATGTTCACCACCATATGGTTACCATCGTTTGGGATGGATCAAAATTTTACTATTTAATGGTGTAATTACTGAGTTGCGCTCAACCAGGGGCTAGGGTAGTAATATGCATTCCCATTACTGCCCATGAACAGGCTCAATCAAACTGAGCCTGCAGTATTTTCATATTTGTCGTGTTCGGTGGCTTTCAAAGTTCCCTTTTCATCTATTGTTAAATGCATCTGTTCACAATGTTGGTTATTAGCCTAATATTTACATTCCTATTGATTTCTTCCTTTAAAAAAATCGGTTCATTTTGCCTGAACCGCATGACCCATAATGACGTCAGTAACGTCATGGCTCTTACTATTGAAGACTCCCACGTATTACTCCCCCTTTTCACTTAATACTAATTTTTGAAAGCGTTCGACTTAAGTTTATTTAAAGAAAAAAATAAATAAAATGTAAATAAAAGTAATGATTCTTATTTTGGTGCGGTTCATGCAGATTGAACATGCGCGCGAGAGCTGGCAAATTTACCATAAAACGCTAGCGCGCTTTATGGATTTGCCAGCTCTCGCGCGCACGTTCAATCTGCATGAACCACACCAAAATAAGAATCATTCCTTAATTGTTTTGTTGTTACTCAATGAATTACAATAGATATGTCTCTATTGTTTGGTCCTTTTTAGAACTAAAGAACAATTTCATAATGGCACAATTATATGTGATGGTTCAACGTTGTTTCTACATTGGATTTGTATTTTTAATAATAAACATGGATGTCAGAATACTATATTTGTGCTAAAGTTTTCCCAGAATTTGTATTTCCTCGTTTTCAAATTAGAGAAATGTTTCCAGATTATGACAGCTTGAAGGTCAAAAATTTTGAAATACCAAAAAACAACAAAAAACAAACAAACAAGAAAATGTGCAGTTTTACAAGAGACTCTAGATCAGTTTCTGCAGCCAAAGCTCGTGCACCAAAGAAAATTGTAACGAGGATACTAACTTTAGCGAGTTAACTTATAGTTCTATACACGGGGGCAGGAAATTTAAATCGTATGGCGATGGAAAAAAACAAAAACTAATGAGGTATGTACCTTGTAATAATTCTTCATATGCGTCGCGGGCACCACGCATGACTTTTAAAAGGCTAATTGGCAGGCTGAAATTTTATTAAATTTTTTAACTATATAATACGATTTTTTTCATAAATCAAAACACAGTTTTACTTATCACTGAAATGAGGTGGTACTACCATGAATATCAAAGGACCCCACATAAAAACGATCTTCGTTTACAACTTTTTACGGACTGAGTGCATGGTAATCAGTCATTTTCGTTTTCAAAAGCGTTTTTTGCACACTAATTTCGAAAAAAGTCAATATCAAACAGCGATGTTAATTATAAGGAACCTAATTATAATCCTATCCAGAGCCGGTCGAGGTTTTTGTTTCTTTAGTTATATTTCTCGTCGCTACCGGAAGCCCATATGAGCGACACATCCAGAAGAGTGTTAGTCATTTTAGTTTTTTTGGAGGATAGTGCAAGATACAGAGGACTCTCCAATTCCAGAATCGTCCCTGTTTTTTTTTAAGTGCCCGGTGTATAGCACCACTACACTGGGCCTCGGTTAAACGTCTCTTCCGAAAGATGGTTAGTAATATTAGTTGGAGAAGCGGGGGATCAAACCAGCAATCCCTGGACTTAGAGGCAGACGCGCTAACCACTGAGCTATTGATCCGCTCTGTCGGTCGAGGAGAAAGTAGTTTCCTTGACCGGAGCCGGTCGAGAAGGCAGTCCTACCCGTATAGTCTCCTCGACCGACAGCAAGTCGATGAGACTCTGGGTCTCCTCGAACGGGCCAGGTCGAGGAGACACTTACTAATGCAAATGAAATGACTGGCTAGTTTTGGTGTCAACTAACCAATGAAATTGTGGGTTTTAGTAACATGATGTTCTGGTAAAAAGATTTGTGCATATCAAACATTTTCGTCATCATCTATAATTGACGAACTGATTGTGTCGTTGATGATCACGTCATTTGGGGTTTTGTCATGATTCGTCGACTTTATGATTAATCACCCCACCACTAGGTGCAAGAAAGAATTAAATTTGAATCAAACAGTATTTATTCTGAAATAGCATCAATTTATATACAAGAGTTAACATGAACACTTCTAAATAGAGGAACTGGTATGTTTATTTTAACAAAGAACATAATTTTATTTCATAAACATAAACATGTATATAACTTGAACAATACACCAGTATTAACACATTGGCTTACTAGCAAAGACGAAAGTGGTGGAAAAAACATATGCCCCCGAAATGCAGCTTTGAAATCAAATTGGTATACGTATGTAGTAAAAATATGCCTGTGGAAGTTAAATAGTAAAGAGTAAGGGCCCATAACCCTTGCAACAAGAGGGTACATAGGGTTGCTCACCTGTCAACAACTGGTTTATGGTTGTAAGAGTTGTGTGCATGTTTGGTAAAATCAAGTGAAAAAATAAAGTTGCTATTGTGCACAAAAGGTCAAAATAGCTTAATTTGGCTCTTCCTAGGGCCAAAACTCTATGGAATGTAGCTGGTTCAAAAAAGGAACTGAAGTCTTACTGTAACTCAAATATTAGAAAAGTCTAATTAAATTCAAATAAAAAATGAAGCTGATATTGTGACAAGGTCAAAATAGCATATTTCTGCACTTTCATGGCCATAAATCTGGAACCCGTAATGCAATATTGCAATTTCAAGAAAGGATCCAAGATCTTATGGTAATGAAAGTGAAGATCAGACCAAAAAAGGACCACTAGTGTGCGGACAAGCATTTATTATAACCTAACGTAGTCACCTAGTTTTCAAGGTCACATGACCTAGTCTAAAACTTGACCAAGATATCATTGAGATAAACATTCTGACCAAGCTTGAAAATGAGGACCAAAATTAAGACCTCTAGACCTGACGAAGTTTAAACAGAATGCAAACAAAATTAAGACCTTTAAGAATGCGGATAAGCTTTTCCTTTAATTTGACCTAGTGACCTAGTTTTCAAGGTCACGTGACCCAGTTACAAACATGGCATAGATATCATTGAGATAAAAATTCTGACAAAGTTTGAAGAAGATCAGACTAAAATAAGGACTGTTACGAGTACTGAGAAGCTGTTCCTATCATTTAGCCTTGTGACCTTATTTTCAAGGTCACATGACCCATTTTCGAACGTGACCTAGATATTATTGAGTTAAACATTTTAACCAAGTTTGAAAAAGTTCGCACCACGATTAAGACCGCTAAAATGCGAACAAGTTTTTTCTATAATTTGACCTAGTGATCTAGATTTCACATGACCCAGTTTCAAACTTGACCTATATGTTACTGAGAAAATCATTTTGACCAAGTTTTAAAAGGATGCTACCAAAATTAAGACCAGAAAGCTTGTTCTTGAATTTGACCTAGTGATCTAGTTTTAAGGGTCACATGACCATGTTACAATCTTTACCTAAATATCATAGAGATAGACAAAGATTGGACCAAAATTAAGACTGCTACAGTGCGAATAAGCTTTTTCTTTAATTTGACCTGGTGACCTAGTTTTCAAGGTCTCGTGACATAGTTCAAACATGACCTAGTTACACGGAGATTAACATTCTGACTTAGTGTGAAGAAGATCTGACCAAAATGAAGACTCCTAGAGTGAGGACAAGCTTTTTCTTTAATTTGACCTAGTGACCTAGATTTCAAGGTCACATGACCTTTTTTCGAACTTGAACTAGATATCAGTGAGAAAAACATTCTGACCAAGTTCGATTAAGATTGGATCATTATTAAGACCGCTAGAGTGCGGACAAGCATTTTCTATAATTTGACCTAGTCACCTAGAGTTCAAGGTCACATGACCCAGTTTCAAAATTGACCTAGAAATCATTGAGATAAACATTCTGACGAAGTGTGAAGAAGATCGCATTAAAATTAAGACCGCTTAAGTGCGGACAAGCTTTTTCTTAAATATGACCTAGTGACCTTGTTTTAAAGGTCACATGATCCAGTTACGAAGAGTACCTATATTTCGTTGAGATAAAATTTCTGACCAAGTTTAAAGAAGATTGCACCAAAATTAACACCGCTCGAGTGCAGACATGCTTTTTCTATAATTTGATCTTGTGACCTTGTTTTCAAGGTCATGTGACTTAGTTACTAACTTGACCTAGATATCATTGAGAAAAACATTCTGACCAAGTTTGAAGAAAATCGGATAATAATTAAGACCGCTTAGGGTTAGCATTCAGGGTTAGGATTAGATAAAGACATTTGGGTTAGGGTTAAAGACCTTAGGGATATGGTTAGGGTTCAGTGAACACGCCCATAACATAGCGGTTTTGAAGATAAAGCATGGGCAAGATTTTAATATAGAAGTTAGGGTTAGGGTTAGTTAAGACCTTAGGGTTAAGTTTAAGACGTTAAGGGAGGGTTAAGTGAAAAGGCCCATAACTCGACCAACATTAATCCGACCAGAAATTCCTTATGATATGCACAACTAGGCTTGTTGACAAACACTCCTGTGAAGTTTCAATGAAATCCCTCAAGCGGTTACGGAGAAGAAGCGAGGACAAGATTTAGCTGAAAAGGGCCATAACTCGGCCAATAATAATCCGAACAGAAAATACTGACGATACAACTAAGTTTGGTGATAAACACTCCTGTGAAGTTTCAAAGAAAACCCTCCAGCGGTATCGGAAAAGAAGCGAGGACAATATTATTTCGGACGGACGAACGGTGCGTTTACTATATGCCTCCCTTCGGGGGCTTAAAAACCACACAAAACCACACAACAACAGCATTTTAATATAGTTACTAAAATGTATTAAAACAGTGCAGATTGCAAAAGTAATGATCAATGATGATATGTTCATTCAAAGTCACACGGTTAATTTGCCTAACCAAATTAATTATTACGCATGTATTTTTTTTTAAAGTTTTAAATATACTTTTTATAATAATAATACTACATATATCAAGAATATTTTTACGTTTATTTTGGGCGTGATACGGGAAACGGTACCTTCGGACAGATGACGTCAATCTTTGAAATGACGTCATAAATTGAAGCAGACGAGATTATTTTTTATGCATTTGTTATTGTCAAAATGTGTCACAAAATCACATTTTAGTTATAAGTTATTAGTTATTAGAATTTTAGTTATAAGTTATATGGAAGTTCTTTCTATATTTAGAAAAAAGCAAATTTAAATAACATTCATTTTAATGACTGTAGATACCCTTTCCCGTGATGTACCCCATATGCATGCAGCTCCCTTTAAGCTATAAAAAGTCACCGTCGTATATGTACTTATTTTTTTTCTACATGTATGTAATTTGCGGCCAAAATACTATTATGTTTTCAAAAGTGTAACGAAATCTCAAGTTTGTAATTTGAAAATAAGGATAAAAGTAAATTATACCCAAAAATTGTAACAATTAAAAACCTTAGCCAAAACAAAAAAAAAATAAAGGTCGATGTTTTAAATGCTTGGCGATTGTCGCGTTAGGCAATTTTGTATGTATACGTTTTTGGTTTTATTGCATAATTAGTTGAAAATAAAATGTTATTCGTGTTGAAATAGCAGATGTAATTGTTATATGTATTGATGAATTTGGAACTAGTTTGAATACAAGATAGGTTGATATTTTGAAAACGGTATATTCGCATTTCAAATTGTCAATTGAAATAGTAGTAGCCAAAAACATTAACAACAACAACAACAACAATAACATTTAACAACATTTACAATAGTGTCTAGTAAAGCAGAGAGATGTCAGATGACGCTGACATTTTCAATCTTTTTCCTGCCTTTTGTTCTTACACTTCATACTCTTAATATATATTGTGGCGCGTCACGGGAAAAGGTACCTTCGGACAGTTGACGTCAATCCTTTTAATGACTTCATAAAGTTTAGCAGACGGCATTTATTATAATGCAATTCGCGGTAAAAAAACATTTTATTTACAAAATATGTAACAAAATCACATTTTATTAATAAGAAATTGATTTATATTTGTAAGTTCTTTCTAAATTTATTAAAAACTAAAATTTCACTAAAAATGACCGAATGTACCTTTTCCCGTGACGTGCCCCATATGGTATTGCATGTCAAGTCATCACAAAGGCAAACATTTGGGGCGCGTCACGGGAAAAGGTACCTTCGGACAGTTGACGTCATAAATTTGAGATGACGACATTATTTTTTATGCATTGCGAGGTAAAAATATCATTTTATTGTCAAAATGTGTAAGAAAAGCACTTGTTAGTTTATAGAAATTCATAGGTAGTTAAAATTTCTTGCTAAATATAGTAATACAGCCAGATTCAAACAATTGACTCGATTTTGATCAAGTTAAAACCAAAAATGGACATCTTCATTTGTGAGAAGGAAAATCGTTTTTATTTTGGGGAATAATGTATAGACTTCAGAAAAAAGTATGGATCACACCATTTAAACGATAAGCTCAAAACATAACAATTGCTTCTTTGTGTCACATGTTCAGTTTCGGAGGAAAACTGCAGGTCCCTATAACAGATTGTTAATAATAAAAACTGTACTAATTACTGTATTACACCTTCTAAACAGATTATTGTTGACTGGAAACATAGTATAATGGATTAAACACAAAATGTTTAACGAATATAAACAAACACGACTGCTATTTTATCAACTATGTCAAGATTTACAGAAAATAACTTTATAACAAATGCAGAGATACATTACCAATTTAACAGAGACCAGTAACGTACTAACATACCTGTAATTGTACGTATATGTATTAATAAACAAATTAAAAATTCAAATTCAATAAAACCTTTCTGAATTTACAATGCTAAACAAACAAAAAAAAGTTTTCCAACAGTTACGGAGGAAAAGTTACGGAAACAGAGTATTATGTGAAGTGAGAAAATGGCATCAAACTGAGAATTCACTTTTTTCTTTGGTCGTTAATGTTTTTCCTCTTTGTTGTTACTTTATTCCATTTTTGTTGTAATAAATCATATGTAACAGGCTACCTTTGTTGTCATTCTTCGTGCAACTACGTTGATCTTTGTTTATTTTTGAAACTGATGACGTCATCAGGCACCATCGAAAACACATGTGTGGTCGATGGTGGTCATCAATGAGAATTTAAACGACGTTTTCAAATAACTTCTAACGTCTATGTTCGTTGTTGGGCTTTGTAGTCTAAATCCATTCTTTTTTTCATCTAAGCACCGTTGTTATTTATTTTCCAAGTTAATCAAATTTTCTTTGTCGGCAGCATATTTTTTTTATTTATTGCCAGATTTATCATTTTAATTCTTTCTCCTTTCTGTGACACGTAAGTCTGCGTTTTAAATTAGACAACTGAAGCACTGGACACTCCGTTCGCTAGAAAAATTCTTCAAATCCTTTTAAATCAAACATCACTGAATATCACTCAATGTCGCTGTCAAATGGTCTACGGCAAAGTAGAATAGAAAAGATAAAAATTACTTGTTCAATTTGCATCCTTAGTATTCCACCGACGTGACCATTCGTTTCCCTCCTCCATATAATTATCAGATTCTGTCATTGCAAAACTTAAATGTTTGTTTTAAAAGCGCGTCACTTATTTCTGAGTATTGATCGGCTGATAAAATGACGTAATCACCGTAGTGTAAATCGGTCATCTTGTATGGAACGCCGAAAAATTATCTAAAGATCCGAAATCTGCATCGATCAAGGTTTTTTCCGAGTCCCAGATGGATCTCACGAAAAAACAAATCAAAATGTGATAAACTCATAAACTGGCCCATCTCACAGAAAAGGCTTCTTGGAATAATAATATTGGGACCTTTTAATATTTGTTGCGCTACAAAACAAGTTTCAGCTACGAAGATCTCAGCAAGATAACTGAAAGTTTTCATTTGAAGAGGCGGATTTTTCTTACAATACGGTCATAGATCGATCTTTTCAGCAGGTACTCGTGACTTAGTATGATGCTATTGTACCTGTTGCTGTTTCATAAAATTATGGCTGGACATAGCTTTCGCGCTTATGACGCGACAATCGCTCCTAAGACTAAGTACTTTT
Organism: Corbicula japonica; assembly: GCA_038501625.1. Classification (NCBI taxonomy): domain Eukaryota; kingdom Metazoa; phylum Mollusca; class Bivalvia; order Venerida; family Cyrenidae; genus Corbicula; species Corbicula japonica. The sequence goes on along the minus strand of JAZAYU010000184.1, from coordinate 500,033 downwards.
TTTTGATTCGCGTTTCAATAGCGGAGAATTGGAAGAAGGGGGCTTCATCGAAGTAAGTGTACTCATTTTTTTTACTTCTTTTAAGCGCCAATCACAGTGTCCCTATCCGGTAATTTGTAGCCGGTGGACCGGGAAGATTCGTGAAGCGAAGTTCACATTTCCGCGGTATACTACCCGTTGGATGTTCCGGAACTCCCCCGGAATAAGCCGGGCATTGGTTTCGCTTCCGGCGAGTCCCGGTTGAATTAAAATTTTAAACACCACCGGGGCCACTCCCCGGTGATCGCCGGTTCAACATGGTTTATCCCGATTCAATGAAGTTCTTCCCGGCGTCGCTATGGTTGGGGATTCGGTTGGCCAAACCGGGACGCACCGGGGCTGTATACCGGGACAGTGTGATCCGGGCTTTAAAGATGGTATCAAATTTGCAAAGCACTGGTCGAAAAGAAACCCACACCAATGGTAGGTTTTTAAAGTATTACTTGGAAATGCACAAATTGTGCTTTTTTTTTTAAATCGCGCACAGCTTTGCACGGTAAATGCATATTGTTGTGATTCCGAAGAAAAAAAATGTTACAGTACCGTCCAGCCTGGTGTTTTACTATTCCTTAGTCCTTTAAAGTCAACCGGGGGAGTTAATATTTGGCAAAAGAAATCATTTCTTGTAAGAGTCATGCATCTTCTGCTGATTTATAGAAGAAAACGCGAGCTGAACTCTCGTAGAACATTCTAGAAAATGTTTTCTGAAAACGTCCGGTGACGGTACTGTCGATGTTTATTTTGACCCGGAAAGGTAGGTGGTCAGCTTTGACTCGTTTTTTTTATTGAAATATCAAGCAATTCTTGAACAAAAAACGGGGAACGTGATTCGATGCGTGTTTGATTTATCTGTATTCTGATATAATATGAGAACAATATACCAGTACAATGTTTAGTTTTGACGATCATATTCTGCATCTGAAATGAGCGAAATTCAATGTCAGGTGAAGTTGTTTTGTTTTTTTTCGATTTTCCTGCAGTTTTAGTTGATTTTTCGTCCTATATCACTGCAGAAATAAAGTATTCGTTCCATTGTTTTATCCCCTGTGACTGGTTTAAATCTGTTTTCTGTTTTAAGGAAAATACTGGCCAAACTTTTACGGTAGCGGTTGCGCTACTGGTGTGAAGGTTGTGGAAGACAACACTTATAGATAGAGTGGTAATCAATGATATAACAGAAACAGATCTTCGTCGGCAGCATATTAATGTATTTATCTGCAAAACAATTTTCTCGCTACACCAGCGTTGATGGTTGTGCGCGACCTCCCCCCCCCCCCCCGTAAAAATAAGACAAACTTTTGTAAAAAAATATTTCATTTGGTCTATGAAAATGCGAATGTGCCTCTTATTTCTCTGGTGGTAAGTGGCAACAGGAACATTTTATTTTTTGTCTAAAAGTTAAAGAGTTAAAGCTGCTTATTCACATTTTGGGGGTGTTATACTTCAATTTCTCAGATGTTACTAATAATAATTGTAAAACTGAGTAATGTCTATAAATGTCTGAACAGGGGCGAATTTCGCCGAAATTTTGGACTTATCAGTTAATTTCAGGACATGTTGTCAGTAAATTTTACTGTGTTTGTAACACTATATAACAACTTCGGCAAAGTAATTTGACTGTTAAAGAATCATAACATCAAAATTACTTTGTTTGCATGTGTTCTTAAGTTTAAGTAATAAATTTTGATATTTGAAAGCACTTAATATTCTCGTCCTGTTAAGTGACAAGGCACCTTTAAGTTTTGTACAGGGTCCGAACGCTGTATTTCGATGTTTTTAATCCCATGCTGCTTTTATGATTATTATTATTATTATTTTAATCATCTTGTCCAACAAATTTACGTATTTTATGAAGAAATGGTATAAATATTAATTGTACCCGAAATATATTTTGTCACTTTCTGTTCCGTGAAGTTTAGATTTCATTCATGGAATTCACGCGCGGCATTCTGACGTCATCTATTCCGTGTCAATGAGTTCGTAAAATCCAGTTCATTCAAGTCAGTGTAGACTGAATACATGTGCGTTGGTGGATTTTTTCATTTAAAGTGACCATAACCATGCCAACCTTTAAAGTGACAGTCAATGACCATGTTATTTCAGTAAAATGGGTCAGATTGCATATAAAAGGTCTTAGTTTTGACAAGCATATTGAGAAACTATCACATTTTCAGTGTAAATGTTTGATCATTTGGGGTTTATTAATAAATAAAAACAATTATGTATGAATTTGAGTTACTTTATTCAAGTTTAAACATATTCTGTCAAACTTTAAAGAGACTCATACGCACAAAGCTAACTATTCCATAGGTTATTGTCCTAGGCAATAGATTTGATACTTCAGATTCAATTTTTATTGTTTAGGATCACATTAATCTTAACAGTTCATGAAACAAATCAATTTTGTGCTTTAATTGAAGCCATATGTTTTAAATTTTGTGATATTTGATGATTTTAGAAACTCCATGGGACTGATATATCTACTGTTCACTGGGAGTTGGAGTGATTTATGCTGTTCTGTGACAGTCACTTTGGTCTTGATGCAGTTTTAGATACAGGATGGTGGCTATGGGTGGTCCTGATTGAAAATAACACAGTCCTTTTCAGTGTCTACACATTTCATGCCAATAACTAATGTGTTTTCTTGTTTTGATGTAAGGTCTGATGCCTGAGATGACTTTGGTCGCAGCATACAAACAGTCCCAGAACTGCCCTCACAGTCTGGAGTGGTGAAGCTTCTTCTATCCACAATTGCTTTGGGTAGGATACCATAGAGAACTCATCTGCAGTCTTTCCAGTATCAGGAGGTTGCTGCAAGCTTGAACTGGCAATCTTCACAGCCTTATTTCATGGATCATTATGTGTGTGGAACCTTGAAGCCTGTCGGGACTTGTTGTATCTCATTGCTGATCAACTTAAAGTGGTGAATAATGTGACTGTAAGTGTTGGTATAAAGAAATTCTTCAATGAACTTCATTTTATGCCTAGATTTGGCATTTTAAGCTTCCAATGAATGTATTTGAATAAGAAATTAGAGATCATCACTGATGATGCAATCACCTGGTGTGGTTCAGTGGAATGCTAGGTTATTGGACCATAGAATTTCTACAGTAGCAGATCTTTTCTTGGCCTTATATCTTGATCAGAATAGGGTAAACTGTTAACTAAGCCATCTCTTTTATCTGTTTAATTAAGATAGTCATTTATTGATGATAAATAAATAATTTATTTCAAAATCAGCTTCATATTGCATAGGAACTCAATTTTGTAATAATTATTTAATATAAAATAAGAGAGAAATATATAAATAAATTTTTGGGGTCAGAATTATTTATTGATGTCATTTTCTGAATCTTACTATTTAATGATTGATAATATTTTTTATTTGGTGAAAAAATTGTAACAAATAAGAGGGATATTGGAATTTTAGTTTTGGCATTTTCATACATTTGCTCGGCCGGGGACAAACAGTGGCATTCTTTAAGCTATCATATCTCTGCATCAAATTATGATAAACTTTCAAGTTACACCTCATTTTAATGGTTATAAAATATACTTTAAATATTCAGTAAATTTGACAGGTACAGATTTTAAATATTTCTGAAATTAAATTAATTTTTTAATTTGTTATTTAATTTTTTAATTGAAATTTTAAATCGCAAATATGAAAATCTCGAATGGAAATACAGTAACATTATTCCCTATATAATCCTTCTTACATTGAAATCTTGTGTATTCTTCGGCCAAGTCACTTAGCACAACATTACCGTAATAAACATAAAACCCTATTTACTTCACTAAACACCAGTACAAATATGTATATCAGAAACAAGAATAATTTTATTTGTATTTAGTGGTCAATGACAAAACATAATTGAAACATATTTTACCCATAGATACAACTTCTAATAAATGCAAGAACAGTTTAGATGTAGATTGAAAGGCACTTCCTGTGCTCTCTAAGCATGATCAACTCTGTTTGTTTTTCTATTCATTAGGAATATGAGCAAACAGCAGAGATGTTCTGACTGATCTGAAATGTTTTTCTTAAGCAGACTGTTCAAGTACAGAATGCAGTAGAGTTGCTCGGGAAAGAAATCATAGACTTGAAGGAGGAAGTTGTGAAGCTGCGGTCTTAAGACAGCTTTAGCATAGGTGAGGATTATTATAAGGAAACATATTCAATTAAATTGCTTAAACATTACAGTTAGGGTAGTTCATTTTAATTGCCATGACTTTGGCACACTGCACATCTGTGCAGTCTGATAACGATCTACATTTTTACCAGGTCCTTTTGTTTTGGAAAACCCTCAGGCTGGCTATTATTTTTTATCCATATCTTGTATGATGTGTGTGAAAGGCAATACATAGGGATCGCTTTGTCCGTCCGTCGGTCTGTCCATCACGAAAACTTAACATTGGCATGACAATTTCCTTAGGTCACTGTCACATTTGATGGAGTTATGCCCCTTTTTGTACTTGGATTTTGACACGAAAACTTAATGTTTGCTATAACAGCTCTCGCGTGCACGTCCAATCTGCATGAACCGAACCAAAATAAGAATCATTACTTATATTTACATTTTATTCATTTTTTCTTTAAATAAACTTAAGTCGAACGCTTTCAAAAATTAGTATTAAGTGAAAAGGGGGAGTAATACGTGGGAGTTTTCAATAGTAACAGCCATGACGTTACTGACGTCATTACGGGTCATGCGGTTCATGCAAAATGAACCGAATTTTTTTAAACGAAGATATTAATAGGAATGTAAATATAATTAATTTATTCTTAAACTTAGTTTTGAGTGTTTACACAACCCAGCCCATACACGCCTGATCCCACACCTATCTATCCAGTATCCCTGCCCACCTCCAAAACTCCACTCCTCTTAACCACTCAACACCTAGTATAGTGTAGTTTAGTTTAGGTGTAATGAAGTGTAGTATAGAAAAGTATGTGTAGTGTAGTGTAGTGCAGTGGAGTGCAGTACGTACAGTACAGTATAAAGTATAGTTTAGTTTACAGTATAGTGTTGCATAGTATAATAAAGTATAAATTAAAATATAGTATAGTATATGGTATGGTATGTTATAGTTTAGTAGTATGGTATGGTATGGTTTGGTATGGTACAGCACGGTATAGTACAGTATAGTAAAAGGTATAGTATAGTGTATAGTGTAGTATATTGTGTAGTGTAGTGTAATGTAGTGTAGTGTAGTGTAGTACAGTACAGCACAGCACAGCACAGCACAGCACAGTACAGTATATAGTATCATATGGTACTCTAGCGGTCTTAATTTTTGGTCAGATCTTCTTCAAACTTAGTAAAAACAAGGTCACAAGGTCAAATTATAGAAAAAGCTTCTCTGTACTCTTACAGTCTTAATTTTGGTGGGATCCTCTTCAAACTTGGTAAGAATGTTTATCATAATAATATCATGTTCGTAACTGGGTCACGTGACCTTAAAAACTAGGTCACTGGGTCAAATTATAAAAAAAGCTTGTCAGCACTCTAGAGGTCTCAATTTTGGTCCTCTTTTTCAAGCTTGATCGGGATGTTTATCTCAATGATATCTAGGTCAAGTTATAGACTAGGTGCTGTGACCTTGAACACTTGGCGACTAATTCAAGTTATAATTAAAGCTTGTCTGCACACTAGTGGTCTTAATTTTGGTCTGATCTTCACTTTCGTTACCATAAGATCTTGGTTCCTTTTCTGGAAATTGCAATATTGCATTACGGGTTCCAGAGTTATGGCCCATGAAAGTGCAGAAATTTACTATTTAGACGTTGTCTGCTCAATATCAGCTTCATTTTTTATTTGAATTTAATTAATCTTGTACAATATTTGAGTTACTATAAGACTTTGGTTCCTTTTTTGAACCAGCTACATTCCATAATGGGTTCCAGCGTTATGGCACTTGAAAAAAAGGTGAAATATGCATATCAGGAATCGCCACATTCAGAAAAAACAGCCTCCCCACACAGTCAAGAAGAAGAGAGGGGGAGAGAGCATGGTTAATAAAATAATCAGTTTCAAAAAAGACACCACTAACAATAAACAAAAATGAGGACCCGAGGGGTTACCGCCTTGGAACGGTCAGTGGCAAATCAAATTGCCACTGGGGGTTTAAACCAGGTTAAACCAGGTTCTAGGGTGCACCAACCTCACACTTGCCCCAACAGGTTCTCATATCACAAAACAAGTACAAGTTGTCTTGGTGAAAAGACTCCAACCCACTTATCTGCTTAACAATGTTGCATGCAAAAGCACACAAACATATAAAACATAAGAAGCTAAGAGCATTGCAAAGCCGAAAGGGGTACTCAATGATCTTACCGAGACCAGAGCTCCTGGAGTAAAATCAGCAAGAACACGATGACAGGGATAAAAGAAACAAATCGAGTTTCTAGGTTCTTTTAAGAAAAGATTTCCCCAATAACCTTCATAAACTCTTAAACCCCTGCCACCGTCGTGCAACCAAAGAGGTAAGCATAATGATCAACTGTAGAAGGGTTAATCACCAGGCCTGCAGAGCGCTGTAAAATATCATGTTGGTAACCTTTCTTTTTAAATTTACAGATGGTTTTTACGAATAACCGGGAGAAATTAACACTGCCTTTAATCTTTTTAAGTTTATAAATTAAATCTCCATAAAAAACTGGTTGTGAAATACCTTGTTGCAAAAGTGATTTTAAACTGCATTTGTATTTATGAATTAAATCTGGGTATCGGCGATAAAACTTGCAAAAGGTTTTCCTTAATTTGTGATACCGATAACCTTGTTTTAAGAGTTTTTCTGTAATGCAAAGATTACGTTCATTGAAATCATTAACATTGTTGCAAGCTCTTGAAAAGCGAACCAGCTGTGAGATATAAACCCCATAAGATGTTGCACGGGGAACATCGCCGTCTTAAAACGGAAAATTTACTATATTAAAATTAAAATCATCTCTTTTATCATAAATTTTAGTAGTGACATAACCATTTTCAATGGACAGATTTAGATCGAGAAAGTTTGCTTGCTTTTTTGAAGTGTTCGCTTTGTTAAGTTGTAGTTCTTTGGGATAAATCTTATTAACCAGTAATGGAAAATGGTTATTGTCTAAAGAGCCAAAGTAAGCTATTTTAACTTTTTCTCCACAATAGCAGCTTTATTTTTTCACTTGATTTTACCAAACATGCAAACAACTCTTACAACCATTGAGCAGTTGTTGACAGGTGAGTGACCCAGGGTCCTATGGACCCTCTTGTTGCAAGGGTTATGGGCCCTTACTCTTTACTATTTAACTTCCACAGGCATTTTTTTACTACATATGTATACCAATTCGATTTCAAAGCTGCATTTCTGGGGCATGTGTCAATTTTAAGTGACAGCTCTTGTTTGAATTTAATCAGACTTGTACAATACTTGAGTTACTGTAAGATCTCAGTTCCTTTCTTGAACCAGCTAGATTTTATAATGGGTTCCAGAGTTATGGCCCTTGAAAGATCCAAAGTAAACTATTTTGACATTTTCTCCACAATAGCAGCTTTATTTTTTGTCTTGATTTTACCAAACTTGCACAAGACTCTTGCAAGCATTGAGCAGTCAACAGTGAGCAACCCAGGGTCCTATTGACCCTCTTGTATTACTCAAACTTTAAAATATTATTTTATTTTAAGAATGTTTTTGTTATATTTGTTGAAAAAAAAATCTTGCTATTGATTCTGAATTTGGTAATAAATTCATAAATTAACCTGTTGTGTTTGTTATAAGGCTTTTTTGTGTATATATGCATGTAATTTAATCAAGCAGAGAAAGTTTATTAGAATACATTATTAGAAATTTATGTTTTACTGGAAATTGATGACGTATATGTATAATGTTGGCTCATCCCATTCTTAAAAACAATGAACCGATCATTGCAATCAACTGAGAGTGTGACATCTGTTTTTCATGGACACTTTCGTAACTGTACTTGCATTTTGACATGAAAACATCACTTTGTCACTTCTTAATATTTCTTCATCAAATGTCGTAAAACTATAAATTCACTACCTCTGAACAGATTTCGCCGCGAAAGGTTAATGTTGAAATGCAGTCTCATAACTATTATAGCAACTGTGTATTCTTGTTTACAGTTATATTCCTGGTAACCAGTGGTTTGTCATGCATTCTTACTCATTACTTTGATATAATTGTGGGTATTGAAAATGGCCTCGAAACTTCATGTGCACAACTCTGGATCCGAAACTTAAAAACGTATTTCCTTAAATACCCCGCTGTGGACAGTTGCAAGGTTATCCGCACAACCTTTTGTTTCGGTTGTCCTGGCTAGCTCAGTCAGTAGAGTAAGAGAAATTACATGGCTAGCATCGCAGTCATTAGTTATCCGCGCAACTTTTCTTGGGGAGGTACCGGTAGTGTTGTCATTTTTACATGGCTATGCGCTGTCGTCGTAATGTGCGAGTTCGATTCCCAGTATGGGCAATACCATTTGCGAACACAAATAAAAAGGAAGGTGTACAGCTCGACCTAAGTCACCGCATTGACTTATTTTCATTTAATGTGTTTAAACTATCTAGAGCATATATTGTTGGCTAAACAATGATAGATTAAATTGCTTTAGATATTACATGATTATTTTGATTTCGTTTATTTATAATAATCAATTTACGGCAAAGTATCGGTTTCTATAGTAATATGGGAAATTTTCAACCTACGTGCCGCCTTGATGGGTTTGAACAGTGAAGTAAGCGCATTGCTATTGTATTATGAGCGTATGTGACAGGCGATGATACGCAGTTCGCTTGACTATTTGTAATTAAATACTCAAAATCTACCAAGTGAAGATTTAATTTAATTTGCTCAATTCTTCGGATTGAAAAATATTTGAACTCATTAATTCACCTGACAGACAACCGATAACATAATAAAGTAACACGAAAGACGTTTATGCATAGAGTATATAAACGATTCGGCGCGAAAAAATATTTTCATTCCTCTATAACAATCATGCAAATCTACGGCGATTTCAGAAGCAAATTTCAGCGAGTGTCGATTGCATTTGAAAGCACGGTCTACATAACCAAGATGAACATGGGCTAATTGTTATTATCATTGAAAATTAAAATATAACATATATTAAAAAGGTGAAATTTATGTTTATCAGAAATGACCTCTTCCTTTTAATTTTAATATAGCAAATCTTCCGTTTATGGACGGCGTTGTTGCTCGTGCAACATCTTGCGGGGTTTATATCTCACAGCTTGTTCGCTTTTCAAGGGCTTGTAACGATGTGAATGATTTCAATGAAAGTATTCTTTGCATCACAGAATAACTATTTAAAAAGGTTATCGGTATCATAAATTAAGGAAAACCTTTTGCAAGTTTTATCGCTGATACCCAAGATCTAAGTCATAAATACAGGTGCAGATTAAAATCACTATTGCAACAAGGTATTTCACAGCCAGTTTGTTATGGAGATTTAATCTATAAACTTAAGAAGATAAAAGGTAATGTTAATTTTTCCCGGTTATTCGTAAAAACCATCTGCATATTTAAAAAGAAAGGTTACCAACATGATATTTTACAGCGCTCTGCAGGCCTGGTGATTTACCCCTCTACAGTTGATCATTACCTTTTTGGTTGCAAGACAGTGGCAGGGGTTTAAGAGTTTATAAAGGTTTATGGGGAAATCTTTTCTTAAAAGATCCTAGAAGCTCGATTTGTTTCTTTTATCCCTGTCATCGTTTTCTTGCTGATTTTACTCCAGGTGCTCTGGTCTCGGTAAGATCATTGAGTAATCACCCTTTGGCTTTGCAATGCTATTAGCTTCTTATGTTTTATATGTTTGTGTGCTTAAATTGCATGCAACATTGTTGAGCCGATGGGTGGGTTGGAGTTATCTCACCAAGACAACTTGTACTTGTTTTGTGATACGAGAACCGGTTGAGGCAAGTGTAAGGTTAGTGCACTCATGAACCTGGTTTAAACCCCCAGTGGCAATTTGTTTTGCCACTGACCGTTCCAAGGCGGTATCCCCAAAGGTTCACTTTCTCGTTACTTGTTTGTGGCGTCCTATTTGAATTGACATACTTATAACAAGCATGCTCTCTCTCTCTCTCTCTCTCTCTCTCTCTCTCTCTCTCTCTCTCTCTCTCTCTCTCTCTCTCTTCCTCTCTTCTTTTTCGCTGCGTGTGGAGGCTGTTTTGTGTGACTGTTGCGATTCCTGATATGCATATATTAAAGAAATAAAAAAACAGCATGGGTTTTTTATACGAAAATTATATTAAAAATATTGAATTTATAATAATGTCAAGAAGCTTAAGCAACAAATATAACGTAATTTTAATTACACATAATTACGATAAGTAATAACACAACACATGTAGACCGAGCTTTCCATACATGCTGACCCATTTGACATTACGTCATTGAATACGTGATCATATCATGCAATCTAAAATAAACCAATAGTAGCTATTCACACTATTAAAAACAAAGACGGTTACACGTGTACATGATGTTTTAGAGGAAATGTTTTGAAACAAATGATTGCAACGATGGAATGTTAAGGAAAATGTAAATACAAATATTTTTTTTATTACATTCCTTCTAGCTGTAGATCATTTGAAGTCATCATAGTATGTTTCGTTGGAGGATGTAGTCAAGTTATGATATTGAACTCAAATAACTTCAAACAGATTATCACTTGATTTCGCGAGAAGAGTTAAATTGGTGAATTCTGGTCTGAAAAAAGACACACAAAACAAGGAAATGATGAGTTATTTTTATAAAATATTAATAATTTAAAAGAGGAGAAAAACTTGGTTGAACTTGGAAAATAAATAACGACAGTGCTTAAATAAAAAAGAATGGATTTCTACTACAAATACCAGGAACGAACATAGACGTTAGAAGTTATTTGAAAACGTCGTTTAAATTCTCATCGATGACCACCATCGACCACTATGTGTTTTCGATGGTGCCTGATGACGTCATCAGTTTCAAAAATAAACAAAGATCAACGTAGTTGCACGAAGAATGACAACAAAGGTAGGCTGTTATATATGATTTATTACAACAAAAATGGGATAAAGTAACATCAAAGAGGAAAAACATTTACGACCAAAGAAAAAAGTGAATTCTCAGTTTGATGCCATTTTCTCACTTCACATAATACTCTGTTCGGAGGAAAATGTATTAAGTATGTGTCTGTTGTTCATATTTTTCTAGATGTTAAAAGGTACATATCATCAGGTTATATGAAACAGACTGTTAGCAATCTGTAATCAATCAAACAAACGCCGAATAAGAATGCAGACCACTGTACATCACTGTCTGTGCTAACAACAACACGGATATTTTGATCGTGCCTGGTATTGCATTGTAATTCAACTGATTTCAAGGTTTATTAAATGTTGTGAGCTTAATATTTCACTTATGTTTGTATAACTTTCATTTAATATAATTTAATGTTAAAGCAATAGAGGCCAAGCTCAAGCAAAACCATGCACCAGTAAAAATAAAAAGTAACCTGCATATATATTTTATGCAGTACAATAATAGTATTTGTTTAAATTTTTACAAACAATTTGGAGTACTTAGGTATCAGTTGCAAGGGAGGGACATTTTTTTATATAAAAACTCATGTGTGCAGCTTACATTTAGACACAAGTTATACGAGGATAAATTGACAATCGTGCATAATTTTCCTCCGTTACTTTTCTAGCTTCCTCCGTAACTTTCCTCCGTAACCCAAAATTACAAGGGTAAATTTTAATTATCTTACCACTTCTTACCATATTACTTGACGGCTTCTGTGGTAATAACGAGGCAGTCAGTTAATAACATAGAGGATATTTGTTTTTCCCAGTGTAAGATAGAAATACATTTCACCGAGTGAGCTCCGGAATTTGTATTTTCACAAGTGGCGAAGCCACGAGTGAAAATACATAATTCCGGAGTTCACGAGTGAAATATATTTCTATTTTTCAATAGTAAAAACAAATTTTCTTTTTATTTTATGCTTTAAGAGCAAAATTTGCGTGAATTTGACAGAAAAATTATAAGAAATGGCGCCAAAACCGCTTGCTTATGACGTGACATCATGACGTCAAATATACAAATTTTAGCCCGTTTTCTAAACGTTCTCATCTGGTATGTTATATGCGTTTGGGTACCAACGCGAAAAAATCAGTGAAAATAAAAATGATATTCCACTGTTTTAAAACAGTGAAATACCACATTTATTTCACCGAGAAAATTATATAATTCACTGAAAAGCATAAAATAAAACAATTTAATTAGCACTAGAAGCAATCATGATACTTTTGGTTACGGAAGAAAAAATTACGGAGGAAATTTTTTAACATGTTTTGACTAATATTTGAAATAAATAATACTTATTTAGTGATGGTATGTATTAATCAATTGATAATCATGTAATTGATGTAAACTGTTTGATCCATGAAATTAACATAGATTAAAAGAAGTGAAATACACAGTTACGGAGGAAAATTTTATTATCAGACATCAAGAATTTCGTGTTTAGGCTATGGCCAACAAAAATATATGGGGCGCGTCACGGGAAAAGGTACCTTCTTTAAATGACGTCATAAAGTTGAGCAGACTACATTAATTATCATGCATTTCGCGGTAAAAATATCATTTTATTGTCAAAATGAGTAAACAAATCACTTCTTAGTTATGAGAAACTAAGAGGTAGTTGTAATTTCTTTCCAAATAGAGTAACAACTAAAATTTAACAAAAAATGATCGAATGTACCTTTTCCCGTGACGCGCCCCATATAAAAGCAGCAGGTGTTTCAATTTTATACATAAAATTTTATAATTCTATAAAATATGTATGCCTTTTAAACTGTTTTTATCTTATTTAATACCATCAGCAGTGAGGTTTAAAAATGGTTACGGTAGGAAAGTAGTTTTTTGGCGACATCCCTTAAAACCAGTTTCATTGTTTGAAATGGCATCCAATTGCAACAGAACTTTATTATATCACATTTTTTAACGTGCCTTAAACATTAAAAACAGCAAATTTCTTAATTGCCATTCATCATAGTTCAACAATTTTACTGCAAACATTGATTTTTTGCCTGTCGACATGCAAAAAAGCGATGTTACTATACATTTATCATGATATAAAACTTAAAGGAAGTAACATAAATGGCTAGTGATGTTTTTTTTTTCCAAGCAAACATCAGATTTCTCACCAAAATATCAATATTCAATTTTAGAGTTTTAACCTTGAAGATTTGGTCGTCCAAACGCTGGCGACATGTTTTTTACAAAATTGAGTCAATTTTATGAATCTGGCTGAATAACTGAAAAGTCACAAAATATGACCGAAGGTACATTTTCCCGTGGCGCGCCCCATTTCTGATATTAAAACAGCTTGGCATCCGCCGTGGCGGGCAACTTCATATACGGTTTAGTTTCATATATGATACGAAAAAAATACAACAATTGTTTATAAATTTGGAAAAAGAGGCTATTTTTGTATTATTAGCATACAATTGTTATACGTATTTATGTATTATGAACTTATTTGAATACATTATAAATTGTAGTGTGAAAACAGTAAATCCGCATTATTAATTATTACCGGTATTTGAAACAATCGCAAAATTTCTAACAACATCAACATCAAAAACATCTAACAACATTAACAACATTGTGTAGAATAAGAGCAAGTATGACAGAAGAGGTTGTTTTGTGTAAACCTTTTACTGCTCTTTGTTTAACTATAACTTTACTAAATATTTTGTACATTTACCACATTGCATAAATGTAAATGCAAAGCGAACATAAACGCAAAATCTCTGATATCTCAAGAGCTTGGTAATTGCCGTGCTAGGCAACTCTAAAACGTTTGTTGAATCATTTTAAACGTTTCTTTTTTCTTTCAAATAATTCTGAAAGAAACAAAACAAAAATAAATGCTAAATTGTTAGATAACTAGACGCCATTCGGGTTGTGTTAGCTTAATATGTTATTGTAACTATGCATTTCAATCAGAGTCAAAAGCATTATAAATTATTTTTGAAACATGTATATGTAGGAACCAAACAGTTAAAATCATGAACTATATAAAAACATTTGGGGCGCGTCACGGGAAAAGGTGTCTTCGGAATTTTACGTTATTCTTTAAAATGACGTCATAAAGTTTAGCCGACGACATTATTTATTATAATATATGCATTTCGCGCTAAAAATATCATTTTATTGTCAACTAGAGTAAGAAAATCTCGTCTTAGTCATGAGAAACTAAAAGATAGTTGTAATTTCTTTCGGAATAAAGAATCAACTAAAATGTCACAAATTATGACCGAATGTACCTTTTCCCGTGGCGTGCACCATTTAACAACAAGTTTAACAGTGAATGGATAAAATAACAACAACAAGAGAACAGAACTTAGAACAGAGATGACAGAAGATATTAACTCACGCACTATGGTTGTATTTTCGTTGTTATTACATATATATTATCTGAATTTAATATTGTTTCTATTGACGACTTAAGAGCTATCATTACATGTTTCTGTTATTGAATAACTTTTATATTATAGAATTAAAATAATTAAATAATCTTTTTCAACAAAATACTAAAGAGCTAGGCTTCACTATCACACTTATACATGTATGTGTGATTAAATTTTTTCCTTAACAATTACTAGTACATCATTTCTTCCCTAATATAACATGACTACAAACATATGTACATTTAACGTTAGCGGATTCTGTTAAGAGAAAACGCGTTTTTACATGGTTGAAAGAAAAATCATATGGGGCGCGTTACGGGAAAAGGCACCTTCGGTCATTTTTAGTGAAATAAGATTTTACTAAATTAAGAAAGAACTTACAACTATAAATCAATTTCCTATCACTAAAATGTGATTTGTTAAACATTTTGACAATAAAATGGTATTTTTACTGCGAAATGCATAATAAATAATGCGTTCTGCTCATATAGATGACGTCTATTCAATGATTGACGTCAACTGTCCTAAGGTACCTTTTCCAGTGACGCGCCCCATATGACATTATTCTCCTCCAAGTACATTGTAACGATAAAACACAAACTTTATAGGACCGAATGGGAAAGTAAAGCTTCGAATTTCACACACTTTAAACAACCAACTGTTTTCCTTACCTAAATGAAAACCATAAACTATCGATTCTATCCTTAATTATTATAAATCGAATAGTGAAAGAAGTAAGATGTTACGGTCGTTACAAGATGCGAAAAAAAAATGTTTGACAAATATTCGAATTTTCGGTTAGGCATTGGATACGCTGAACATATAAATTTAAGATTTACCGTTCGTTCGTACACGACGCAGATAATGATATTTTTTTTTCACATAAATCTTTTTTTTTTCAGGCAAATTGTACTGTTATTTTACTTAAATAAACATAATTATATGCTTTGAATTTTAAATTATTAGCACATTATGAGATGTATGGTAGGTGGTCAGTAAAAAGAAATTGTACAAGTCTTACAATGTCAACTTTATAAGTAAACAATGCGAAAATCTAAGTGTGACCTAATGACCAGGCGTTCTCTGTATCTTTTATCCAAAAGAAACGGCTGTCCGTGATCTATGCGCAAGCTTATGATATCCGGGGGCTATATCACAATACAAGATAAGATAATCGTCATAACCGGTTATTTTTGCGTTAATAGTTTCTGTAGATTTAAAAGCAACATCGTCTAGAAGTAAGTCAGAAATGCAATAAATTCAATGCATCACGACAGCTATTGTGTTGTGAAATCACTTGGGACCATAAAATAGTACATGTGACCAAAATGGTTGACGTCCGGTATAATCATCATTAAGGATCCTTAGAACGACCAGTTTGCCTGATCCAGGCATACTGTTATAGTATTTGATTTGTTTTTTTCACTCAAATTAAATTATATGCTTTGTTGTTGTTTTTTTTATATAAAAAGTAGTATACTAGAGCTGAACGTTAGGCGGTCATTTAAAAGTCTTAAGTGTGTCCTAACGACCAGGCATACTCTGAACGCTCTGCGCGTCCGTAAATCCAAGCTCCAAAAGAAACGTCTGTCCCTGCTCTATGTTCTAGCTTATGATATCCGGGGGCTATATTACCATACAAGATAATATAATCGTCATAACCGGTTATTTTTGCGGTAATAGTTTTATTAGACTCGAAATCAATATCATCTAGAAGTAAGTCGGAAATGGCATATAGTGAACGCATCACAATAACAACTGTACTGTTGAAATTACTTGGCACCACAAAATGGTAAATGTGACCAAAATGGTTGACGTCCGGTATGGTCATCATTGAAGGATCCCCATCACCCCCATTTGACCCATGGCCGTACTGGGTAACCAGAACAGGATGCGTGGCTTCCACTGATACAGTTTTGCTACCTTGAAATGTTATAAATATTGCTGCCGTTGAGTTCATCGAAGTATTCGTCGTTATGGTCCCATTTATATTGGAGATTTTCACAGACGTGTTGTTGAATGGAGCAGCAATACCTATTGTGAAATCAGGGCGTGGGAACATATAACTGACAATGTGAAGATTTCCTAAGGAGCTTATGGGTGGCATTGTTTCGGCAATATAGTCACAATAAGGAATCCCGCTGGGAATGTATGTGCAACTATGTCCTGAGAGCACATAAACTGGAGCCGAAGAGAAAATCATAGACCCTGATAATTCATTTCCAACATGCAAGTAGGTATCCATTCTATTTAGTGTAATATTCACCATATCAGATTTAATATTCATCGTAATTAAAGTCCTATCTTCTGTGCTGACGATAAGGAACTGTTGTCCAGATGTCGGATAGGTGGATATAATATAATCTGTTCCAAGCGAGCTCTCTGGAGGGACCAAACTTCCATCTGATGATTTAAAAACAAAATTGCCCGCAAATAGCATAACCGGTCGATCAGCAGTAATATAAACCCCTGAACAATTTACTTTCATTGGGTTTGAATATGCCAATGTCAGCATATTTCCGTTTAATTCATGATGCTCGTAAACGATACTTAGCTCAGGCATAGAGACAGTAATGTTTGCCGTTCCTTCCGGGCTTGCGATAAGAAGTGTATAAAGTAGAGGGACGTTTCCTTGCATGAAGCCTGTGATAAAGCTGTACGCGGCTGAAATGTAAAACATATCAGATGCAAATTGTAATCACTATAACAGTTATAACTGAATTACACACTTCAGTGACATCCAACGTCAAAATCACCAAATAAATATATGTTTTAAATGAATATGTCATGATAAAAATTCCTCAAAAGTATATACGTAAGTCAATAAGAAGTAAAAATCGTTGCATTAAAAATGATAAGACCTTATTTTTGTTAGTGCGTGATCATAGCGATAGACTGCCTATTGAGTGACACCGTGCATTATTAGCCCACATCAATGTTTTTAATTGTTCATTATTTTTTATCAGAATACAGCATATTTTGGCATATTTAGAATAAGACTTTGGATAGTGTTTGCACGTGTGAAATATTATCCTGGGGACCGTTTTATCAACGCACTTTCGTACAAGTTTTTGCGTAACTTTAGGCGTAATTTCAAATTTTGTCGCAAATACCGTCCTATCAAACTTTTGCGGATCTTAAAATGCTTATTATCTTTTCTTAAATACTTGCGTAACTTTATGTCATGGTCAGGGCAGGAGTAACTTTTCGAATTTGTTTTCCAAAATAGCGGCATCATTCGTTGACAAGCAAAAACCAAATAAATTTGTTTCTTCACAAGAGGTATACACGTTACGATAGCCAGGGCCAATGTCACAGCTGTCAAATTGATGAAATAAATGAGGAATATTATACCAGTGTGCAATCTGTGGTTTGTATTTGTCGAGTTGTGTATGTAAACGATATCACGCGAGACCGAAGGTCGAGCGTGATGTGGTTTACCTACGCAACGAGAAATAATACAAAATACATATGGCATATTGGTATAATGTTTCTTTTATTACAAACCTTTTTTTCACCTCTAGTTAAATTAATTAACTTTCCAACCTTATTAGGACTTAAACAATAACAGCAAAATTTGGACAAGACCCGAAGATGCTGGAAGTGTTTAGCGTGGTATTCGATATGTAACGACTAGGATTTGAAAGTGTTTCATTCTTACACCACAGCAACAAGCTTTGTTTACATCAAATCAAAAGGGTCAGGCTTAAAACAGAAAAAAGGAAGAATTGTTGAAAATGGACATTTAGATCGGGATAGTTGAACGGTATGTCACTTCTTCGCTGCTTAAAAGTAGTCTTTTGCATGTTCTATTTATAACCGCAACGACTATCTATTTAACTTCCTTTCACATTTTTTGACGATTTCATATTATTTTTATTTGTAAAGGCCGCGAAATCCATGATTATTTTTAAATTAAGAGTGTCATTGGAGTCAACAAATCTAAATTTGTGAAATTATCGCAGTTTGAAATCGGCTTTTTTGAATTGTAGAAACTACCGGAAGCTGCAAAAATACTGATACGGAAAATTGGACAATGTTCAAAACGAAATTATTAATCTGACGAGTTGTATGAATTTTGCAAATTAACGCTGCCTTATGCTTAAATTAGTAATGGGTATATAATAAAACAAAGAATAAATGTACAGTAGTTCATGTATTCAGTTTGTTCAAAGATTGCCAGTCAGCAGGATTTATTTGAAACAGCCCATTGTGAAAATGGAAATCTTGCTGAGTCCTGCTGAGTACTTGACAATTGATACTCGAGTAAGTACGAGTACGAGTATAAGTACGAGTAGTAAAACCCTGCTTCACAGTGTGGATGAAGGTATCCTTCCCATGTATTTATATGGATCATTAGCAATGGTTATATTAATTGCGTTTTACGTTATTTGTTACATTGTCAGCTTACAACAAGAGAAAACAAACATGACAGCATCATACATGGGATAATCTACAAATCACAAAAATGTAATTTTACTTCTCCAAAACTGATAATCTATCCTTAAAAGGGAAACATTCAAACTAGAACTATCACTGAAGGTGATTAATACCCCCGCAATACTTCTTTGTCAGAGTATACAGCAATAATGGTTGCATCTTTTTACCTAACAATTAATGAAATATTCATTAGTGCTCCCCTTAAAAAATAACGGACTGATCCAGAAGAAAAATATGTCTACCACATCGACACTTCATGCTAAACACATGATTTCAGTTTCAAGTTTAATCATGTTCCCTGAAAAAAAAAGGACTAATCCACACAACAATGTCTCATGCATATCTAAACTGCATGCTAAACATATGTTTTAAGTTTCAAGTCAATATTTAACAAAAGTGCCAATCTTACACAAAATACGCCCGTCAAAATGCTGATCATCAAAGTTGCGCAACGATCCGATGAAAATTATTCTACTTGGAGAGCAGATACCGCTAATTCAGTTTTTGGACAATTCATGGGCCATAATTCAGGAGTGCCTGGGGGATTTGGCAGGTTATAGAACTTGGTCGATATATTATGCCCACCAACATATTCACCAAGTTTGATAAAGACCGGATGAAAACTCTTTGACTTAGAGAGCGTAAACCTTTATTTTGGACAATTCAAGGGCCATAATTCAGGAGTGCCTGGGGGAATTTGGCTGATTTATTGTAGAACTTGGTCGAGATATTATGCCCACCAACATATACACCAAGTTTGATAAAGACCGGATGAAAAGTCTTTGACTTAGAGAGCGAAAACCCTGTGGACGCCGCCCGCCCGCCGCAGGTGTTCCCATAATCCCGTTTTTCATACGGGCGTATAAAAACTGTAAAGAAATTTGGCATTACAAGGTTTTGTTCTCCTCTTCTAATAATAATGGACTGATCCACAGGAAAAAAATTGTTTTATCATTTGATAACAACAACAACAACAACAACAACAACAACAACAGTTTGAGACTTAAATATAATAAATATAGACAGCTTAAATACAAATGGGTTTGTTAGAAGGAAAAATATGGTTGCAAAACTGTTGACTCCTATTTACCCCCCAAACTAAAGTTTGCGGGGGGGGGGGGGGGTAAAATATGTTATATACAATTAGAATTATGTTACAAAATGTAATTGTATTGATGCTGGTGATATTAAACAGTAATGCATTTTTAATTAACATATTGTTTAACTTTAGAGGTTAATGATCTGTGGACTGCTCAATATGTCTTGGAATAAATGTGTATGATGTAGATGGTTATCAAATAAATAATAAACCTAGCATTATTGCTCGTTGACAACATCGAAGTACAGCTTACTTTTACTTTTTGTTCGCTTTTCAAGAGCTTGCAACAATGTTAATGACTTCAATGAACGTAATCTTTGCATTACAGAAAAACTCTTAAAACAAGGTTATCGGTATCACAAATTAAGGAAAACCTTTTGCAAGTTTTATCGCCGATACCCAGATTTAATTCATAAATACAAATGCAGTTTAAAATCACTTTTGCAACAAGGTATTTCACAACCAGTTTTTTATGGAGATTTAATTTATAAACTTAAAAAGATTAAAGGCAGTGTTAATTTCTCCCGGTTATTCGTAAAAACCATCTGTAAATTTAAAAAGAAAGGTTACCAACATGATATTTTACAGCGCTCTGCAGGCCTGGTGATTAACCCTTCTACAGTTGATCATTATGCTTACCTCTTTAGTTGCACGACGGTGGCAGGGGTTTAAGAGTTTATGAAGGTTATTGGGGAAATCTTTTCTTAAAAGAACCTAGAAACTAGATTTGTTTCTTTTATCCCTGTCATCGTGTTCTTGCTGATTTTACTCCAGGAGCTCTGGTCTCGATAAGATCATTGAGTACCCATTTCGGCTTTGCAATGCTCTTAGCTTCTTATGTTTTATATGTTTGTGTGCTTTTGCATGCAACATTGTTAAGCAGATAAGTGGGTTGGAGTCTTTTCACCAAGACAACTTGTACTTGTTTTGTGATATGAGAACCTGTTGGGGCAAGTGTGAGGTTGGTGCACCCTAGAACCTGGTTTAAACCCCCAGTGGCAATTTGATTTGCCACTGACCGTTCCAAGGCGGTAACCCCTCGGGTTCTCATTTTTGTTTATTGTTAGTGGTGTCTTTTTTGAAACTGATTATTTTATTAACCATGCTCTCTCCCCCTCTCTTCTTCTTGACTGTGTGGGGAGGCTGTTTTTTCTGAATGTGGCGATTCCTGATATGCATATTTCACCTTTTTACACTAATTATGGGCTGTTACATCCAGCCTAAAGCTAAGTCCATGTTTCGATTAAGACAGATAACATTAATCTGTTCATACAAAAAAAGAAAGAAAGAATAAACAATAAATTGTTTTAGCATTTTAAAGTTCTATTTATGTCTTTCGTCATCTCATAATATGTTACCGGTTTTTACTTTAAAAATCAGCAAATATAATAAGAAAAGAAAAGCAAGAAACTGCAAACAATTAATATACATTTTGATAAATATCTTTATATAATATATATTATGTTAAAGTTGATCTTTAACCAATTTAATAGCTACTTAATTTAAACCTCACAAGAATTAGCTGATTCATTAATCTGAGGTTAGAAATGTTTTTAAAAGTCGTTTTCTTCTCTTAAATATTAAGGTTCGGTGTAGAATTCGTAAAACATTGAAACAGCATGAGCGTTATATAACAATACCATAAGTAAGAGAATTTTTACCTAAATGAAATTATCGTACATTACTCAAAGTTAACCAGCCTATTAGCTTACCATCACCTGCATTACACAAATTGTCTTTCACAATAGGATGTTTCTCTCTAACAATTATTTGTCTTAAAGAAAAATTACCATTCTACAAAGATCTTGCGGAATTCTTTAGCTTTCGTCAAACAAGGGAAAAAATAATGTTTCATTAAATACGAATAATTTTCTTAATTCACCCGTTTTTTTTTTGTTTTATTGTGAGTGTTGCGATTTTTGTTATGCACATTTCACTTTTTATTTAACGGTAACATCACTATTATTGTTCTAAAAGAGCAGAACTCGTCACCTCAGAGCAATAACGGTATAAGTACCATTAAAATATGAAGGAGATATACCGTTATTGCACTAAGGCGACGAACTGATTCTTTCAACTCTGTTTTAGTAAATATAGTTCATAGAAAGTTCATATTCATATTATGAATACATCTGTGCTAATCTAAATACAAACTATAACACCGTTCAGAATTTTCTTCCTTTATTTTATGGCATCTTTCTAAAAATGTTAATTAAATAATTAGGTAACACATATTTTTTTGTAACACTTTCTATTGCAATATTTTATCTCTTGTCTTTTCATTTTCAAAATCAATTCTAAAAATTATTTCTTTACAATTTCCCTCTAATCATTTTATAAATGCATTGTACTTTGTCAATATTGTAACTTCAGAATTGTATGTTACGGAGATTTTGAAGGTTGAAAATGGACAAGTTTAACCGCTTTAACATTTTAACCACATAATATTACAGAGTATACACTATAAACTATTTACTATAATTATTTATTTCATAGTTTAATCTTAAATAATTGCATAGTTGTGATAAAAATGTTTGTACAACGATATCAGTTTTAGGGTAAATACTTCATTCAATCAGTATCCTCCTTTCCTATATTGCCGTCCTTTCCTATAAAGCCGTCCTTTCCGAATAAACGCTTGTTGTTCCGTGCGCGCGCATTATGACGTCACAACAGAAAGTAAACCGGATACAGTAGTTGTTGTTTTATAAACAAACCGAAAAAAATGCGTAAAAAACAGGTAAGTTGAATGAAAAAACAATAAAATACTTCCCAAAACCGTTTTTCTTAAGAAAAAATGACATGGCAACACCCTTGTTATCAAATATTAAGCCAACACTTATTCATTTACCGATAAAATTTATTGACAGCTTTCGGGCAGCGTCCCAGTCAATGAAAGTCACGTGACAAATTTACTATGAATGAAATTCCGTAGTATACCTCTCGCTGAAAGTTTGGCGATAAATTGTGTTGTTTTAGCAAATGACTATATTTTTTTACATTTTAAGTTAATTTTAGGGAATTTTTATGAAATTTATAAAAATAATTTGAGCATCTAGTAAATAAATAAGAAATTAAGCATCTAGTCAATAAATAAGAAATTAAGTAGATCTATTAAAAAAGTGTGGTTTAAATTTTAAAAGGACTGTCCTGTAAAAAGGATGAAAAAAAAGCCACAAGTCTACCTATTCCCCAGAAGCTATGTTGCTAGCTTATGAAGAAGCAAAAAATGGTGGCCCCGTAAGAGCTGTTGCCAGAAAGTATGGGATACCCAGATAGACTTTAAGGGATCGTATCAAGGGTTTAGTTGATCCCCATGATTGCTTGAAAGGCCCTGATACTGTTGATACTTTAGAGGAGGAAGAAGTCTTTGTTGAACATGTTTTGACACTCGCACAACTTGGTTATAGATATACAAATGTGCAGCTCCAGTACCTTGCTGGTGAGTTGGCCTTCAATTATGACCGTAGAGATACCTCTAAACCACTTAGTAACTGTTGGCTATATGGTTTTTTGTCCAGATGGAATAAAAGGCTGGCCTCACTCAAACCTAGTAGTCTTGAAAGTTGTCGGGCAAAAAGCAGTACACAAGAAAATAGTGCCTCATACTACACTCACCTTCATGAAATTCTACAAAAATATGATCTCGAAGACAAACCCCAGTTTATTTATAACTTGGACGAAACTTGCCTGCAATCCAATCATCGACCACCTAACATAATTGCAGCCCCAAACAGGAAACCTCAAGCCATAACATCACCAAGGTCAACGACAGTTACCTGCCTTAATTGGATGCGCTAATGCCATAGGGAACAGTATACCCCCCTATTTCGTTTTCAAAGGGAAAAGGTGGATTCCAGAGCTTATGCGTGGTGCCACTGCTGGATCCAAGGGTGCACTATCTGATTCCGGGTGGTCTAATGGCAACATTTTCCGCCAGTATCTAGAACAGCATTTCCTTCCATTTGTGCGTGCCAGTTCTTCCAGTACACAGCCACTGTTACTGCTGTATGATTTCCATTCCTCCAATGTTTCAAGTACGCTTATTGACTGGGCTAAAACACAAAACATCATACTATTCGTCTTGCCACCGCATACTAGTCACCTCCTTCAACCACTGGATGTTGGTACATGTATCTATGGTCCTTTCAAGACCTACTTCCACTCCGAGTGTAGCCTGTTTCTGAAGAAGAACATGGGGGAAGTTGTTAACAAGTATAACATGTGTGAGCTTGCCTGCAAGGCTTACCTGAAAGCGATGACCCCCAGCAACATCCAGATGGCTTTCGAGAAGACAGGCATACATCCATTTTCCCCTCAAGTTATAGCTGAAGACAAGCTATACCCTGCAAAGGCATTCGGGGAGGACCAGCCAGTTAGGAAAGTAACTGCTATGAAAGGTGGTAAAGAAGAACTAGAAAGGTTCCTTCTGGATAAGACTGAGAAAAAAATGCCAGAAGTGAAAGAATCCAAACCTGAAACATTAAGGAGGCCACAGGCTGGAGGACTAGCCATCACAGAACCCACCTTCCACCAGCAGATACAGGAGTATTCCAAGGCATCAACAGCTAACAAGCAGAAGAGGAAACTCCCTCCCTCACCAAAGCCATCCACAAGTGGAATACATGTTCATCGGAAACCTGTTGCTTAGGATAGCTGTGAGGACACCAGTGGCAGTGATGATGACGAGAATTCTGAGCCCTGTTGTTTATGCAAACAACATTCCCCCAAAGACTTAAGGAACTGTCCTTACCTCGTTATAGTCAAATGGGTTAAGTGTGATAACCAGTCCTGCAGCCACTGGTTGCATGTTAAATACTGCACGGAATTTTCAGCAGTCAGGAGACATAGCGTGTTTCTTTGCCCACACTGTGCTGAATAAAATATAACTTTTCATGGACCATTAAAAAATGTTAGCATGTTATTTTTTAAATTAAGTTACATATCGGTGTGTGGCATGACAGCTACTGCTGATTTATTTGATGCTTAAAATTATTTATATGTTAATGTTAAAGTTTTAAAAATCTTTGAAAAAAGTGAAGAGTATAATTTTAAAAGATGTTTAAATTAAAAATGTTCAGATGTTAAGATTTAAAATTTCCTGAAAACTTGAATAGTATGATGTTAAAAGATTATCAGTATTTTAAACATTTAGTATGTCATTCAATGAAAAATCTTAATTTGTTAAACCTGATTCCATTTAAATGAAGCACAAATCCATCACATCCTCTTTGTATAGCATGTTTATCCTTTCTGAGCAGTATAGTTTTGACCTAATTAGCATAACCTTGAGTGTTGCATCATGGGACGGATTTATAGGAAAATGGCGGCCATCTGTTTACCGTTGGAGTGTACTGATTCTAAGAGGTAAAAATAGTTACGTTCGAGGTTTTTCAACAGTTTCTGTGTTCAAATTCGTTGCTCAAAAGATTTTTCTTTGTGTCTATGTGCAAGATTACTACTTTTATTGCTTTTTATTAACAAAAACCATCGTTTTATGAATAAGGGGGACGGCTATATAGGAATAGGGAATAATATTAGTTAAAAATACTTTCAATGTAATTAGAAATCTGTACAGGGCTAACAAACATCAGAACATTAAACAGAGCACACATAATTAATTGCTTTAAATAGATATCAAACGAATAAACACAAGAAAAACAGCTTTATTTTAATGAGTAACATACCTTATGTATGTTGAAAAATTGAAGCCATGCAAGTTACAAGATAATTTTCATTTATAAAAATAAATAATTTAAATAAACTCTATTTTTATGCTTGTTTATCCCAAAACATGAATATTATGTTTGAATTAGCGATAAGGTAACATATAAGATTATGGTAAACAAGCTGCAAAATATCCAGGACATAACAGGCTTTCAGAAAAATCATGTCTGCAAAATTCCCAAACGGTGGGGTGGAGCAAACATGTTCCTGGCCACCGGCCTGTACAATATATTAAAGTATAGTATAGTGTAGTATAGTATAGTACAGCACTAGTTTTAAAAGTATGAAAGATATAAGATTTTTTCAGCTTGAATCCAAACTCTAGCCTGTTCGTATCTATGTCCAAATAGGGCCATAATTTGAACAAAATGGAAGTAAGAGTTACTGTTCTTGGCTTACACACTCGAGATATGATGATATACTAGTGTTAAACGTTTTAAACCTGTAGTGCAAGTAGTATGGAAATGATAAATGTGTACACTTACTTGCATGCACACATTAACCTGTCGAAAAAGAGCTGTCAATTGAAATTGACATCTATAAATTATACCCCGAAATGCAGCTTCAACTACGCAGAGCACACGAAGCTTGATCGGTACTTACCGTAGAACTCACAATTGTCCCCAATGAAGCCTTCAACACAATTGCATGTGTAGGCGTTTACGCCATCTACGCAGGAGCCGCCATTCATACAATTATTTGTCACACAATTATCAACACCGCCTGAAAAAAGCATCATATTTGTGATTAAAATTTGTCTTAAAACTAATAAAATTATTAAAGTATGCATTTTTTCATTCAATAAGGTTATGGAACAATGTGATTTATTCAAATAAACAGTAATGAATATTTGGCAAACGACACATTTACGACTGTAGAAAAGGCATATCAGGAAAAGCCGTTTCCAGAATAAGCATCCACTCTACACAGTCTTCATGAAGGTAGATAGGTCCTTACCGTCGCCCTAACAATTGTGAGTATACAGTTTTTAACTGAAAATAGCATTTTATGAAAATTGCATCATATATCCGACTTAACTTATTGTATGAACTTCAAAAGTATTGATATAATGCATATTCTCATTGAATCAGTAATTAAATGAAACATTGAATGGAATTTGATCAATTTTATATTCCAGAGTAAACTTTTTGTTTGACCTAAAAATGTATTGATATAACGTATGTTACCCTCTATCAATAATAAAACAATGGTTTTTATTCAGATAAACGTAAAATTATTTTGCAAACGTATTGCTTAAACTTAAGCAAGTATCACTGTGACGAATCAGGACGGTGCCTCGTTGTGCGAAATGCGTTTCGTGTTGCCTTGTTGTCCCGTACAACGGCGCCGAGACGTTACTGTCTCACGATGTAATCATCTTCGGGGCAAAAAACTACCACTTGTACAATGTAAGTAGAAAAAATCCAATGTCACGGAACTTCAACAATGTTAATTGTTGCTGCGCATGCGATTTCAGGTCAATTAGTCACGTAACCTAGGCAAAAGACAGTCACTACTTCACGACATGCATTAAGTCTCGCCGAAATTGTCGATTTTTTATTGATAAATGCTATAAATTTTATAAATTGGAGGAGTTAGAAAACAATTTAAGTCTGTACTCTGTCTGGAAGGTAGTGAAAAGTAGTGGTTGGTGCATTAAACACTGGTTTATTCATTCAAAAGATCAACACCTGTTTTTTCTCAGAAACGGCGCCTGTTGATGTAGAAACTGTATCATTGATATTCAGACAACGGTTGCCTATGTGCCAAAGATACAACGGCGCCTTTTTAAAGGGGCACACAATTAGTGGTATTTAATTATAAGAATAAATTAGGTGATTCTTAAAGTCTCGTGAGGTCTGATATCGCTCTTCAATCATTTCTAGGCTTTGAACCATTTTATGAGCAACACATATTGAACATATGACAATATAATCATCCAATAAAAATTCGACTGCAGCTTAATATGGCTACGATTATTACACGTTTCTTGTACAAGTTTCTTTTTATCTTTATATGACACCAGCAGGTTACAAGGCAGTAGTAAGTGGCAATATTTTTGTTTTTTATAAATCGAGTCGTCCATTTCGCATCTAGCGATGGACGGGTACAAGTGATAAAATCAGGTAAACTGGTACCAATGATAAAGTCTGAGACCTGTCTACAGATGACAACATCAGAATTTAATCAGCCGTATTGTGGGAAATTTGTTTTATATGTGACAGATGAGACAGGGTTAAAACAATTCTAAACCTTTTGGAGACATCCGGGTTGAGTATTGTATTGCAACGTAAACAGCGTTAAGCTGTTTATTTGTTCTACTTTAGTAATCAAAATTAAGGCATTATTCAAATAAAATACACAAATCCAGGTTTTAGAATGAAAAGTGTAGAATTCGACGGGGCGTTCAAGGTCCTCCAAGGAAAAAACTCTATTTACAAAAGAATTCGGTCTTTAATATTTTACCGTTTTAAGTCAAGTTAAACAACTAAAACATTTTTTAAAACGGCGGAATTGAGTAAAGAACTGCTGTCATGCCAAACGCGTTACACCCTCTTTCTTCCATCCCACCATTTTTGTGAAAGGGTCGGCAGAATTTTTGCCCCCTCCATCCAACCGGCGGAGGCCTCTTGATCCGTCCCTGAAGTTACGTGTATTTGAATGCTTTTTTAACGTGATCTTTTTTTTTTAAATACTATTTACAATAATCTTGTCTATTTAAGGTTTAAAGGAAACAGAAAGAAATCGAATCTTTGGCTTCATTCACCAAGGAAAGGAAGAAATTCTCAAGCCGTTGCTACACCGTAGAACGGAGCTGCAGACACCGTTTGTCCAACTAGCGCAGATCTCCGTGCAGCACCTTCTAAAAATGGTCAGTCACCGAATCTCCTCCTGTGAAGGCTAAAAAACGTTTATTTGAAAACTCCGGTTTAGACGCGGTCATATCGGAGACTAAGGAATTACTGCCAGCGGGGATGCTTGTACTGAACAAACCTAACAAGTTACCTCTGTGTGAACAGTTGTTAAGACTGATTGATGTGAAAAATTCCCATTAACAAATATTTGTTTTCTTTTACTTCTTGATGTCGTAAAGTGGTATTGTCCAACAACATTGACCTGGCACTTTATTAATTTCCGTAAAGGTCATGAAATAAACGCTGGTATCTAAATTGCTTATTTATCAATATACGAGTATTTGTGCAATTAAAAAATCAGCGAGTTGTGATGTATTGGTTTTCATGCTGGACTACCGATCTGAATTTCTCAGGTTCGAATCTTAAAAAACACCAACGTTATTAATTTACTCTTTTTTTAATTTAATTGTAAGAATTAGGCTAACATTAAAATTGTTTTACTACATCTTGTATTATAAAACATTGTATAATACCTTTTTCTACAATGTTATTTCTTTATTTAATTGCATTTATCTTTTATTAATAAAATGTACAGCGCGTTTATAATACAAAGCAATGAATCGACTAGTCGGCTTCATTATTGGCTGTATCAGTCGTGCTGCCCATACTGGCGGTTTCCGTGGTGGATTGGTTTTCATGTGCGTTTATAATACATTTCTCAACATTTTTCTTTGTGACATTATAGTCGTACAGGCTATAGATGCAATTTACTTTAGCGTATATACGCTAAATTACTACACAGATAGCATACGCAAAAAAAAAAACGATTTGCACGAGCTTCAACGGAATGACAATTTTAAAATTAAAACAAGCGGTTGAGTTAAAGCACCTTAACCGACTTCGCTAAGCGTGCTTCTATCATAGTATGTTTAAAACTGGTTATGTATGTTCATGTCGATTTTGAAAAAAATCGTAACGTTTGTAACGGAATTTACCGACTATAGGGTCATATGCAATGCCAGGTCAATGTTGTGGGACAATACTCCTTAGACAATACCACTCAAACGGTTTATTCAGAAGACACAATGAAATTCTGGAAGGTCATGTGTCGTTTATTTCACGGCAAAGCATTACGTTTCATGGCTGGTTTAAAGTCATCGGGATACATTATCGAAGAAAAAACAGACCTTGCAATATATGGTCCGCAACAAACGGTGATAAATTTTGATGTTCCAACTTTAAAAGCTGTTACCAAATTCGAAGCTGCCGATGCAATCATTCCAAAGGAGATTAAACCAGGGATAATAGAAAATGGAATAGAAATTAGGTCAAAGGATAAGTACTATGTTTTATCTGTAGACAGTAAGAAACTGGCGTCCGAATTGAGTGCTGAATATGGTGATCAGGATCTGTTTAGTTTTGAAGAAAATGGAAGTTTGTATTCCGCAAAAGAGAGACTTTGTAAAGATTTTAATGAAATAGAATCATACGTCAGGGATTGGCAAAGTATGAATGTTCCTGAAAAGGTCAAAAGCTTAGAAAGAATAATTAAGCTAGTTTCCGTGTGGATCGCTGATCTTCGACGCCTGTTGCAAAGAAAGAGTCTTGCCCTCAGGAAATTTCAAAAGGCGGCTGGTGATAATTGGCGGGAGTCAAAGTTTTCTATGCCATCAGCAGTATACAAGCACAAATTTATCATATCAGAAAGGTCGTTGAACAGCTTCTGAGCGCTAATGAATCTATGCTACAAACTGGGGCGATGCTGAATAACTCCAATATACTAGCCCAAATTTCTAAACCGCTATCTAATATAAGTGGAATTTTCTAAGTCGTCTTGTAAGCTATTCTAAAGAAAATTGGGATAAAGAATAATGAAAATAAGACACACACATCAGTTAAATTATTTTATTAAAACTTAATGATTTCATTTAGAAAATTAACTGCAAATCACCAAGATGCCGAAATCAATTTTCACAAAAAACATCAACATTTAAGCACACAGTTTTAATAGCGAGTGTAAAGCGAGAAAATTCCACTTATATTAGGTGGCGGTTTAGAAATTTGGGCTAGTATAGCTTGTACGCGTAAACCTTGGAAATTGAAGAATTAAATTCTCAGGGAAATTATGTCAGCTTGAAAGACCCTACGGAACTTCTCTATTCAAGGGTTTACAAGGTTTGTGAAGCAAAGATCAGAAGAGTGGTTGAAAGAAAGAACAAAATACAAACTGACTGGAAGCAAGATCTACAAAGCTTTGGGTCTGGACTCTTTAAAAAAGCAGCAACAGCATTTCGATTGCGTTATTAGGGGGATTCAAAAAGAAGATGTAATACCAGACGATGTTAAATCTCGGATGGAACACGGAACCAAGTCGGAAATACATGCTGTCACTACACTTGCGTCGAAAATACTACCATTTTACTACCCTGGTTTGAAATTTGTGGAAGGAGCTCACGTTATACTCGTTGCTGGTGAACTTTTTATCCTAGTGACTCCGGACGGTAGTTTATGTCAGCTAGATATTAACAGCTATATTATTCCTTTGCCAGTAGTTGGTTGTGAATTCAAGTGTCCAGTGCAAACCATATTTAGCATTCCAGTCAACTACAACATTCCACAGTGATTTAGTATAATGCAGGTTTCTCATTGTATAACGTTGATTTCTGTTAAATGTTTACAAAATGAGACAAATGATTTACAGCCACGTGCATCATGTATCCAAAATATCGCGTACAATAGCGAAAAGTATAGCGATTAATTAATAAAGTTTAAAAGATTAGAATATGACCTTAAATTTTTAACACGATGTATAATTCATTTAAGTACGCAACCTGGCCCAGGAAAATTTCACTTTCGTTGCACCCCAGGGGGGGGGGGGGGGAAAGGTTGTGTGGTACCGTTGTAAAGCTTAGGATGTCTACAATCAGAATTCACTTGTTAGACCCTCATAAAGTGGTGCATGAAGAAGTCTAACAAGGATAACGGACACTACCCATTTTACATGAGCCAAAATAATTGTTCTGTAGGCATTGCTTCAACACAAGACCAGTAATCTTTTAAAAGACTATTTTCTTCAGTACAATGTTACTTATTATGAATAAAACTAGTGTTAGGTAATTTGCTTTTATCAAAATTGGGTGAGATTTAGCCCTGCTCTGAGTAATTTACGTAACCATTTAAAATACAATATGTTACATTAAATGCAATGATACGAATTTGATTTTTATAAATAGTTTATTTCAAAATACCAAATAATCATATATTTTGTATGGTTAAATGTTATTTCTGAGCTAGCTAACACATGTTTTACATACGTTTTTTTCTCAATTTAGTTATGCAGTTACATATTACTAATATTTTCAAACATTAAAACAGTACAATTTCAACCTCACTCCAGTAGCACCATTTAACAATGAATCGTTATTACACCTTGAGCTGCCAATAGACACCCCCCCCCCTTGGGGAATTTTGAAGGCTATGTTTTTCTGAAAGCCTATACCATTCTACGCATTTTGCATTTTGTTTGCTTTCTGGCGAGTTGGGCGTTTTACCGTATCACCTATTTGAATATGTGACCTTTGAGAAATTTTACGTTATTAAGAAATAATTGGCAATTATAAAAGTTCTGAAATGAACCTATTTTTTCTACACCAGGAAGATGTTTTTCTTAAATTTTTAATGTAATAAAACATTTGCAACCTTAGGTATAGGTCTATAAATAGTCATTAAGATATGTTACTTAACATCAAAACCTAGTTTGAAAAGTTATATGAAATATTTCTTACTTGCATTTGCAAGTAATTTCTGTTTTATTTGTTTAATTTATTAATATAAATAGGTTCCTAAGGAGTTATATAAATAAGAATGCAGTATTTAAATGTAATAAATGATAGTGCTCTAGCTGGGAGCGAACCCGCACCGTCACGGCGACAGCGCCTAGCCCTGAAATTCCTGCGACGCAACCAATTGAGCTAACCGGGACAACCCCAAAAAAGGTTGATCGGATAGCCCTGATATACGTAACAATCACTGCATGACACCGGTAACGGGTTATTTTACTGATATCAGTACTGACTATATGTAACTATAAGTCACATTGAGACACACTTCTTGTTTAATGATTGTAAATAAATACATGTTTGGCAATTCCAAAAACCAAAATCTCTGAAAAAATGCAAAAAAAATCCATCTCAAATGTAGCAATTATCTATAAATAAAATAAATCATAAAGAAATAAACCCTGAAAAACATATTGTGTGATTAAAAGGTAAACTTTGTTAAACATATTGTTAATAATATCCATAGCTTTAGTTATATGTGATTTTAGTATTATGTTATATCATATACTTATGCCTACTGCCTATGGTTAATAAACTTGAAGTTTTGGTGTAATTGTTTTTGTTTAAATACACCTCTTCATGAGTTTTAATTAGTTAGCATAATATCATAATAAAAATAAATACCATATCATACATCACCATTTTTAAATATGTTACCCAAAAGAAGGTATTAACCAATTTTAGTTACTGCACAATAGCGATATAAATTACATACCTTCTTTCATGATAAATTGCAACAATAATGTATTTTAAGAACCAACACACATCAGCCTGCACTTAGTTAGTAAAAGAGACATTTTAAGATGAATTTCTGTTTTAAGTTACAATTATATCCATAAGAAATAGTGATTCTAGTGATAAATTTAATCAATTGTTCTCAAAGAAAGGTGACTTAGAAATTATGAAATTCAAGTTAGTAATAAAAATGAAATAATTATTTGCGTTTGATAAGCTATAAATGTGTTATGAAGAATATTATGAGTAAAAAATGTTTTTATTCATGATATCATTTGATTTTTTTATTATTTATTTATTTCAAAGACAAGCAATAGATGCCTCCTTTAAAACTACCTGTAATTGATGCGTAGTCACTGCTATAACCATAAGTAAGATGAGGTATGTGATGAATATGACTGTTGCTGTGAAAAAAAAGTAAACAAATCAGTGCAAGTTTTGTTTTAATAAACCAGTATCTTATTCCAGTATATAGGTTAACAACCTTCCTGCACTGTATGTATCTTGTATTAAAATAGGTAATATATGAGAATTATGTTACAAAATAAAATTAAGGTATTGATGATGGCGATATTAAACAGTAATGTTTTTTTTTAATTTAAATATTGTTAAACTTTAGAGGTTAATGATCTGTGTACTGCTCAATATGTCTTGAAGTAATGTGTATGATGTAGATGGTCGTCCTTTTTTTAAAATCTTTTTAAATTAACAATAAACCTATCAATATGGATCAGTGACAACATTGTAGTACAGCTGAATTTTACACTAATTATGGGCTGTTGCATCCAGTCTAAAGCTAAGTCCAGATACTCTGAATTGAAACAGATAACATTAATTTGTTCTAATAAATGGAAGAAAAGAAAGAATAAACAAATTTAACATATTTTTATCATTTTACTGTTCTATTTATTTCTTTTGTCATCTTATAATATGTTACCAATTGTTACTTAAATAATCAGAAAAATAATAAGAAAAGAACAGAAAGAAACTACAAACAACTTTGATAAATATTTTTATATCATATTATATTGTGTTAAAGTTAATATATAACAAATTTAAAAGATACTTAATTTAAACTCTATTACACAAATCAGCTGATTTAATTATCTGATCTTACAAATGTTTTTAAAAATAGTTTTATTCATCAAAAATACTAAGGTTCAATGTAGAATTTGTAAAACATTGAAACAGCACGAGCATTATATTGCAATTTTTTTAACTCAAGTAAAAGAATTTTTACCGAAAAAAAATATTATACATAAGTTTGTTTATTAGCTTACCATCACCTGCATTACGCAGATTGTCTTTCAAATTAGGACAATCATTTGTCTTTAAGAAAAATAACATACTACAAAGATCTTAAGAATTCTTTGAACAATGGAAAAAATAATGTTTCATTTAATAGGAAAATTTATTTTTCTTATTTCACATGTTTTATTTAACAGTAATATCAGTTATTATTGTTCTAAAAGACCAGAACTGCTGCTTTCATTTTTGTTTTTTTGTAAATAAATATTATAGTTTAAAGAAAGTTAATATTCGCATGATCAGTGACTCTTCGGTAGTATAGATACAAACTATAACACGGTTTAGAAATTTGTCATCTTTCTTAAAACATTACTTAAATAATTAGGTAACATATAATTAATTTTAATGTTTGTTTGTAACACTTTACAAAGCAATATTTGTATACCTTTACATTTTAACCACGTAACATAACTAAGTATATACTATGAACCACTTACTATTATTATTTTATTGTTTAATCTATAATGATTGCATAGTTGTGATACAGTTTTGTAAATGTGTTCAGTTCTTTGTACAACAATATCAGTTTTAAGGACATTGCAAAGAGCACGCATAATTAATTTCTTCATATAGATATCAGCTAACACCATTAAAACAAATAAAACAAGAAAACAAGCCTTATTTTAATGAGTAACATATGTCATGTATGTTTAAAATGTGAAGTCATGCAAGTTTCAAGAACACTTATACTTATCAAGCACAATTATTCAATTAAACACTATATTTTATGCTTGTTGATCTCAAACATGAATATTATGATTGAATTAGCAATAGGGTAACATATTATATTATGGTAATAAAAAGTCTTCATGTAATGATGATGATGATGATGATGTTGATGATAATGGTTTGTTATTTAGATCTATATTTTCATAATAAAAGGTGTAAATTTATTAATACACGTAAACATGTGTTCAAAGAGTATGGTTCTACAAAACCATGATGTCATTAATTGCATTAACTCTATATCTCATAAGCAGCTAAAAAAAAAAACATATTTGGTCCAGAAATAACTAGCAAATTGGTTGTATATCATTTACCATTTTGAATTTGAAAAGTGTTAAGAGGACATTTATAACTTTACTGTTACAGAAAAGAAGATAAACAGCAAAGGCGTAACTACAAATAAGATAAATAACTGATAAAACATACATGGGATACTTACAAAACAAGGAAAGTGCTGCTGAAATCACTCAACCATGTTTTTATTTCATTTTAATACACTTGCAACAAATACAATAACATTTGTTTGTGTTATGTAAATCATGATATAGGCAAGTTGCCATGTGGTCTGTAAAACAGTTGTTTCTATGGATGTGGTCATGTAAACCTGGTTGCCATGGTTATGCACCACTTTATAAATGTCTAACAAGTGAATTCTTGTTGCAGACATCCTAAGCTTTCCAACGGTACCAGTCAACCTTTGCCCCCTCTGGGGTGCAACGAAATCACATTTCTAGGCCCTTTCTGAATATTAGGTTGCGTACTATTTTATAAAATGATTTGTACAAAACCAAAAAGGTCATTTTCGTAAAAATATGTAGTTACGACAGTCTTGCATGCAACCCTCGATATGTGGTTTTGTGAACACAAAAGCATTCTAAAAAACTAAAAAAAAAGACGGGAGAGGGAGATATTCAGTAGTACAACCATTACAGTGGCATGGCAAGGATTTTATAGATTTTGAGTGAAAACTACAGGCCTTTTTGTCTTCTATATTTAAAGCAGATGATTTTTAATGACAGGGGATGGGTCCATCCCCTATATTTTGGGGGTTTCGGGGGGGGGGGGACATTATTTCATCTGTAAGGGTGATAAAATAGCTTATGTCAAATTACTTTTTGCAGACAACGGCAAGATTTTAAAGAAATTTTTCTGAGAGAAAGCCACCTGTACACTGTTTCTACTAAAGAAGAAAAAAAAGCCCTAAGAAGATTTAAAGGGTTTAAGTTTACTCTCAAGTTACAGATCTTCAAAGGTTTTAAAGGTTACGCTAGGCCTGCCAGATGGATCAAACATTCCTTTAAAAACTTAAAAACTTACATGAAAATGACGGTTAGACCTTTTCAAGGGTGTTTACATGTATTATAGGTGTGAATGTTTCTCAAATGTATAAATGTGATTTCCTGTTTGAAAAAAATACTTTATTACAATTAAAGGTTAAAGTTTTAAAAACGTGCATTTAATGTGTTTTCAACACTCGCTTGGCATTAATGAAATTTACTGTTATCTATCGAGGGCTTGGCGCAAAACTGGTCCAAGTCAATTTTTTTCACAAAATCACTTTTTTACGTAATCTTACATTAATCAATAAGGTACACATTCTGTGCAAAAATAATGACTACATCTTTACTATTTATGAAACTGTTGCCAAGAAACAAACAGGTCCATCTCAAAACAACAATTTGCATTGGGGCAATAGAAGTCCAACTCAAGTTGGACTTCTTTTGCATTGAAATTATTAATGAATCTTAAATGAGTTATCTCAGATGGACTTATTTTGCATCAAGTTTGTTGAAAATGTATAATAATAAGAAGAAAGAGTACTAGAAGTGAAAATACCTGGGAGAAATTTGGCCTACCAAAACAAGGGAACTTGGGGCAAGAATAAGTAATTCTCCAAAACAATCAAACAAGCAAGGCTTATGAAAAAGGGTTTTAATTTTTTGTTTGGATAATAAGTGCTATGAAAAAAAAAACACCTAAAGATTACATAGACAAAAGAAATACAGAGTGTTGGAATGCAGGGGACATCAACATAAAATGAGGCTATATTGCTAGTCAGGTTTATGCTACAATAAAGCAAAGTAAAAGCAATGCAGCTAGGCCAGTCAATTGTCTGTTAATACCACCCCTATATTTACCAAAAATACTGGCAAAATACTTTATATCTGAGAAATCTTAATTTTAAATATTGTTATTGTATAATCATAATAATAACTAAATTACTCAGATATTTAAATTTAATTTAATATAAGCTTATCGCAGGCCCACAAGGAAATAATTCACAATTTAAAGAGTTTAAAAATGATGAAACAGCCAAACATTGAGCAAAAACTCAAAACCTTAAAATTAAAAGAATAAATGAAGTTAAATTTCATTTTAAAGATTATTCTTTATCATTCTAACTAAAAACCTAATTACAAGTGAAACTGTTTGCTAATCTGTGCACCTGACCATTGACACTTAGCAATCAAGGACCCACACGTTGTGACTTAGACTTTTGCAACAAGTTTCACGATGTGCATTTTGATGGGTGTGTCAAGAGGTTCACTTTAAGTAGGTTGTTTGACACTCGCTTTGCTTTTTGGGGAATGATTAAATTAACATGGGGAATTCGGTGAGAAAGTTGGAAATTATCATGTACATGTAACTACCCTGAGACTGCCCCAGACAAACCCTGTTTCTGAAAATCTGGCATCCAACAAGGACAAAGGGGCTAGAGGAAACAATGGCTGCAGAAAAGTGTTTGAATACAATACCGGTAAATGAAAAAAGAAAATTTCAAAGCCACTGAACACGACAAATATGAAATTATTGCAGGCTTGGTTTGATTTATGGGCAGTAATGGACACGTGTATGCATATTACTGGTCATACTTTGTAGCCCTGGGTTAAGCCGTACTCAATATTTACACCAGTAAACAGTACAATGTTGATCCACCAATCCAAAGTTCTAACTGAGCATCAGTTGCATCAGTTCTTTCCTTTCTCTGTTCCGAGAAAGGGTTTTAAAAATGGGATGCCTTGGAATCAGTTATTGATTATATTTTCAATGTTTATTGATTGTTTCCTAAAATTTATTCAAGTCACCACATGATCAAAATTAGAACAGGAGATAATTATTAAAGCTGATATTTCATAACAAATTTTATAAGAAAACTTGCTTCAGATATGTTTTATGTTTTTCTTCCAAGAGAAGGTACCTGTAAAACAAAACAAAAGATTCAGGATACCCGGTAATTTTCTGTTCTCTTAACCTCAAATTGTATGAAATATATTTTTATCATGAATGATACGGTATAAGTGGTAATATCTGCAGTGACTTTATTTCTTCGGTTGAATAAATGACAGCAAATTTAAAATCCACAGAATATTTATCTTTAAGTGAACTTTATATTGGTCACACTGTGCATTCTACAGTTTGTACATATACGTGCTTTATAACAGAATATTTGAATAAATATTATGTTTGATTTTACTAAGCTTGGATAAAATCTTACACTGTGTCTGCTATGATGGTTTGTTTTGTTTTCTTGTACGATTACAGAAAAAAATTCCATTTACAGGTGATTGGTAACTCAAACATCATACATGTATTAGATTTTACTTTATTTTACCCGTAATATGTTTGTATGGCAATGACAATGATTTATATTTCCACTTTCTTGCGAGACCGCAGAATTTTAGTCCGATTATGAAAGAACTTGATGCCGCAGAAATAATGTATGCAGAAATAAAAACACCCATGAATTTAACAAAACCGCAGAATTTGGAGCCTGCAGAAATAACCACTTATACAGTAACTCAAACTTTTCCCAGATCCATGATAAAAAGTTTTATAATGAATAAAAGACTTTTATTGACAGTTAATGACAGTTTAAGATTTGAATAAATGTCTATGTAATTCAAACTTCTGGAAAAATGTGACTAACTAGAACTTTAGGTGAATGTATATACATGTACTATATACACATCTGGCTCAGTGTCATGTAAAATTGCATCATGAGTGTACAGATTTCTTAAACAGCAATCCTGCCAATAGGGAAGCCATTTTGTATTCTGATTATTGTGGGGTCGGGGACAAAATAGAAACAAAAACTTTGTTGCATTATGCACAAATATGCTAAATCAAAATTGCACTTAATAATAAAAATACAGGAAAAAATTCTGGAAAAATTCCATGCATGCTGCTGTTGAACAAATAATTGTCTGAAACTATACCAAATTATGTTTATGACATCATGTGACAAAAGATAAAGGGCTTGAACACAAAAAATAATAAAAATGCTGCTGAAGATAACAACAATATTGTTAAAAAAATTATATAGCAACTCGACATTCTTAATATTAAACCTTGATGTCAGACATAGAGGCTAATTGTACAAGGGTGGGGCAAATCACAGTTTCTGTAATGAAAACTGTTCATTTAAGACCCTCCCAAACAGAACAGCTTAAATGTAAGAGCAATATTATACAAAGAATAGATCATGATTTCTGCTGTTCACCAACACAAAGCTCTGATAATGAGTCTAATTGGATACATAGTGTTTTGTCTAGATTGGAAGTAAAATGTTTGATAAATGAACTACTTTTAATTAAGGCAATTCACATGTGACAAAGGGCAAACAGGCTAAAGCAAGAAAAGTGCAACACACTTTTTTTAAGTGCAGCTGTTTATGTGTTTTTCATTTGCAGAGTATGATGATATGATAATAATGCTATTGTTCACCATTAAGTGTTTTTATTTATTATTAGATTTGGATTAGTTAACTTATAAACAGATAACTTTAAAACTTTTGGATATTTTCATAGCAGTTATTTTGACTTGGATAAATATATATTTGTCACAAACTCTAATCTTAGTTCCTGCAACAGAACCAGATGATTTTTAGCTGTCAGTAACGAAATACTATTCGACCCATTCATGTACTTAAACCTAT
Organism: Corbicula japonica; assembly: GCA_038501625.1. Taxonomy (NCBI): domain Eukaryota; kingdom Metazoa; phylum Mollusca; class Bivalvia; order Venerida; family Cyrenidae; genus Corbicula; species Corbicula japonica. Next base: position 459,840 of record JAZAYU010000184.1, on the reverse strand, counting down.
TATAATTTTGTTTTTAATTTTTACTCTTTTTTTTCCAAAAAGACTGTTTTCTGCCAGTAAGACCTAATTTCCTTTTAACTTTCAGTGCAAAAGAAGTCCATTTTAAGTTGGACCTTTTCCGCATTGAACTATTTGTTGCATAATAAGTCTAACTAGAGATGGACTTGTTTTGCACTGAAAAGCTCAATGCATTATAAGTCCAACTCTCTAAAAACATAATTCCACTAAATAAAATAAAAAAATTAAATCACTGACCAAATTCAGTCAGGATTCACACAAAAAGTGTAAATTTTCATTCATGAAATCATAATTTTAAGAAAGTTATTAAGTTTTTTGTGTCTCCTGAATAGTTTACAAAAACTGAGTTGGTCCAGTTTTGCGCCAAGCCCTCGCTATATTTACCTACTATTATCTATTTTTACCCACAGGTGTTGTAATAAACACCTTTCTTTCTATTTTTGACTTAGACAAATGACATTGTCAGGCCCGTTAGACAAAAGTTATATTGACGGAAAGAATTCTTAAAACTTTTTACACTTATAAATATGAATACATGAATACATGAATAACATTTACATTACTTTCCGAACACTAAAACATTTTAATTCTTTTAAAAGAAAAAGTTTTTTTTCTTTTGTTCAACAGAAAAGTAGGAATAGTAGGAGATTTTGTAAAATGGTAGGAAAAAGTAGGAATAATACTTAATGTAGGAAAAGCTAGGAAAAAGTAGGAAAAAGTATGAATTGACCGCTTGACAGCCTGCATAAATCAGTCAAAAACGGAAAAAAAGAATTTTATCAAATAAACAGTTGCGAAAATTTTTTGCAACCAACACACTTACAACTGCATTGATGACGTATCATGAAATGCCATTTTTAGAAACGCATCCACTCCACACAGTCAACACGAAGATTAAAACTGTACTTACCGTCGCCCTCACAATTGACCCCCGTGAAGCCTTGAACACAATTACATGTGTAGGTATTTAAACCATCTGTGCAGGATCCGCCATTCTCACAAGGATTCGGCATACAGTTATTAACACCGCCTGAAAAAATATTCTTTAAGTAAACTTACGGTTTGAACTAAAGCAAGTACATCTACTGATATTCAGTCTATATCGAAACAATTGAATTTATTTTATCAAATTAACATTGCGAATATACTTTGCATCCGACACATTTACAATTGCTGAGAAGATGTATCAGGAAAAGCCATTTTCAGAAACACTTTTACTCAACACGCAGGTAATTCGGTACGTAAGATTATTGGGTACCTACCGTCGCCCTCACAATTGACCCCCGTGAAGCCTTGAACACAATTACATGTGTAGGTATTTACACCATCTGTGCAGGTTCCGCCATTCTTACAGGGATTTGGTAAACAATTATCTACGCCGCCTGAAAAAAACAACCCATTATATTCTTTTTTAAACGTATTGTTTGAACTAAAGCAAGACGAGTATTATTGTTACGCATTTTTGTCATTCAGTAAATAACAAAACAAATGAAATATGCATATCAAGAATGGACACATCCAGCATACACAGCCTCCACACACAGCCAAAAAGTAGAGAGGAAAAGAGAGCATGGTATTACAATAATCCGTTTCAAAATGGACGCCACAAACAAATAACGAATGCGAGAACCAGAGGGGTTACCGCCTTGGAACGGTCAGTGGCAAAACAAATTGCCACTGGGGGTTTAAACCAGGTTCTAGGGTGCACCAACCTCACACTTGCCCCGACAGGTCCTCGTATCACAAAATAAGTACAAGTTGTCTTGGTGAAATAACTCAAACCCTCCCATCGGCTCAAAAATGTTGCATGCAAAAGCACACAAACATATAAAACATAAGAAGCAAATAAAACATAAGAAATTATATGAAAAAAAACAGTCGCTAAATATATTTTTGCAACCGACACATTTACAACTGCTGAGATGGCCTATCACAAAATGCCATTTTTTGAAACACATCCACTACATACAGTCAACATGCAGATTAAATCGGTACCAACCGTCGCTCTCACAATTGACCCCCGTGAAGCCTTGAACACAATTACATGTGTAGGTATTTACACCATCTGTGCAGGATCCCCCATTCTTACAAGGATTCGGCATACAGTTATTAACACCGCCTGAAAAAAATTCTTTTTAGTAAACTTACTATTTGAAATAAAGCAAGTATTGATATTTATTATGCATTTTCTCATTCAGTCAATATCGAAACAATGGAATTTATTTTATCAAATAAACAATTGCGAATACATTTTGCAACCGACACTTACAACTGCTGAGATTGGGTATCATCGAATGCCATTTTAGAAACACATCCACTCCACACATTCAACACGCAGATTAAATCGGTACCTACCGTCACCCTCACAATTGACCCCCGTGAAGCCTTGAACACAATTACATGTGTAGGTATTTACACCATCTGTGCAGGATCCGCCATTCTTACAAGGATTCGGCATACAGTTATTAACACCGCCTGAAAAAAATATTCTTTAAGTAAACTTACAGATTGAACTAAAGAAAGAACATCTATTGATATTCAGTCAATATCGAAACAATTGAATTTATTTTATCAAATTAACATTGCGAATATATTTTGCAACCGACACATTTACAATTGCTGAGAAGATGTATCAGGAAAAGCCATTTTCAGAAACTCTTTCACTGAACACGCAGATTGATCGGTACCTAAGATTGATCGGTACCTACCGTCGCCCTCACAATTGACCCCCGTGAAGCCTTGAACACAATTACATGTGTAGGTATTTACACCATCTGTGCAGGATCCGCCATTCTTACAGGGATTCATTACACAGTTATCAACACCGCCTGAAAAAAACATTATATTCTTAATTAAACGTATTGTTTGAACTTAAGCAAGACGAGTATTATTTGTTATGCATTTTTGTCATTCAGTAAATAACAAAACAAATAAAATATGCATATCAGGAATGGACACATCCAGCATAAACAGCCTTCTCACACAGCCAAAAAGTAGAGAGGAAAAGAGAGCATGGTATTACAATAATCCGTTTCAAAATGGACGCCACAAACTAGGGATGGGAACGGATACCTAAATCACTATTCGGATAACCGTATCCGGTATCCGGATAATATCCGAATAACCGTATCATTTTATCGACCACAGAAAATTTTGCTGATTTAATATTTTAAATTTAAAAAGCACAAACGTTACACTATATCGCGATCATTTGAGTCCTCGACCAACCTACCGGGTATATCACGGAAACAAAATATAAGTGAAAATTCGGACCCAACGACTTAACTTTTTAAGTCAATAACGACTTGAAAAAAATTTAGCTACCGCGAAAAAGTACAAGAAAAGGTTCGATAAAATTAGAGTTTTATTTCACGTGGACGCTTGCAAGCGCATACATAATATTCTTTAAATGAAAAATACGCATAAAGTCATATGCACTCATATGCAAGGCGATTCATTTTACGAAAATCGGCCTGTACAGCAGCGGAACATGTAAAAACACAGAGTTTACAATAACTACATGAACAAATGCTGTGTAACCAATTGATCGATAAATCACATGTATCGGGTTAAAAATACATGTAAAAGTTATGGTAATAGTTAATTGCATCATCTAATATTTTTGAATATCGGCGACTAACGTTAAATGATTTTTTCCTTTCAAGTCTTTAATGCGGTCATGTCAAAATAACAAACTGTCAAGATTATATTTGCTCAAAATTCTGTTGCAATAAATTGCCAATAATCTGAGGTTTGTTCTCGTTAACGAAAATAATCAAGTTGTTGCAACTTGACAGGTGTCATTTAACACGCTCTGTTCAAGGTACACCAATCAACAAAACAAAAGATCACGGTCTGGAATACAGATCTTCCGGTCTCCCAATTTACCACTATACAAACAATTAACACCTCTTTGTCAACCCTGCTGAGACATCCTGGTCGAGTTACGCCTGGGGAAAACCATGTCAGTATCGAGATTAGTGCAAGCAGTGTAGCGTGTTTTAGAAAGATTTACCAGTTTAAGTTATATTTTACAAACCTTGAACAAAATATCGAAACTAAATTCGTACGAATTTGAGGGTATTCGGATATGAAAATGGTATCCGGATACGACCTTACTATTCGGATATTCGGTTATCCGGATAACCGTTCCCATCCCTACCACAAACAAATAACGAAAGTGAGAACCAGAGGTGTTACCGCCTTGGAACGGTCAGAGGCAAAAATATTGCCAATGGGGGTTTAAACCAGGTTCTAGGTTGCACCAACCTCACACTTGCCCCAACAGGTTCTCGTATCACAAAACAAGTACAAGTTGTCTTGGTGACATAACTCCAACCCACCCATCGGCTCAACAATGTTGCATGCAAAAGCGCACAAACATATAAAACATAATAAGCCAATAAAACATAAGAAGTTATATAAAATAAACAGTCTTTCATATACTTTTGCAACCGACACATTTACAACTGTTGAGAAGGCGTATCATAAAATACCATTTTTAGAAACACATCCACTTCACACAGTCAACACGCAGATTAAATGGGTACCTACCGTCGCCCTCACAATTGACCCCCGTAAAGCCTTGAACACATTTACATGTGTAGGTATTTACACCATCTGTGCAGGATCCGCCATTCTTACAAGGATTCGGCATACAGTTATTAACACCGCCTGAAAAAAAATTCTTTTAGTAAACTAACTGTTTGAACTTAAGCAAGTATTGATATTTATTATGCATTTTCTCATTCAGTCAATATCGAAACAATGGAATTTATTTTATCAAATAAACAATTGCGAATACATTTTGCAACCGACACTTACAACTGCTGAGATTGCGTATCATCAAATGCCACTTTAGAAACACATCCACTCCACACATTCAACACGCAGATTAAATCGGTACCTACCGTCGCCCTCACAATTGACCCCCGTGAAGCCTTGAACACAATTACATGTGTAGGTATTTACACCATCTGTGCAGGATCCGCCATTCTTACAGGGATTCATTATACAGTTATCAACACCGCCTGAAAAAAACATTATATTCTTAATTAAACGTATTGTTTGAACTTAAGCAAGACGAGTATTATTTGTTATGCATTTTTGTCATTCAGTAACTAACAAAACAAATAAAATATGCATATCAGGAATGGACACATCCAGCATACACAGCCTCCCCACACAGCCAAAAAGTAGAGAGGAAAAGAGAGCATGGTATTACAATATTCCGTTTCAAAATGGACGCCACAAACAAATAACGAAAGTGAGAACCTGAGGGGTTACCGCCTTGGAACGGTCAGTGGCAAAACAAATTGCCACTGGGGGTTTAAACCAGGTTCTAGGTTGCACCAACCTCACACTTGCTCAAACAGGTTCTCGTATCACAAAATAAGTACAAGTTGTCTTGGTGACATAACTCCAACCCACCCATCGGCTCAACAATGTTGCATGCAAAAGCACACAAACATATAAAACATAATAAGCCAATAAAACATAAGAAGTTATATAAAATAAACAGTCTTTCATATACTTTTGCAACCGACACATTTACAACTGTTGAGAAGGCGTATCATAAAATACCATTTTTAGAAACACATCCACTTCACAGTCAACACGCAGATAAATTGGTACCTACCGTCGCCCTCACAATTGGCCCCCGTGAAGCCTTGAACACAATTACATGTGTAGGTATTTACACCATCTGTGCAGGATCCGCCATTCTTACAAGGATTCGGCATACAGTTATTAACACCGCCTGAAAAAAATATTCTTTTAGTAAACTTACTATTTGAAATAAAGCAAGTATTGATATTTATTATGCATTTTCTGATGAAGTCAACATCGAAACAATGGAATTTATTAATAAACGGTTGCAAATACATTTTGAAACCGACACTTTTACAACTGCTGAGAAGGCGTATCATGAAATGCCATTTTAGAAACACATCCACTCCACACAGTCAACACGCAGATTAAATCGGTACACACCGTCGCCCTCACAATTGATCCCCTTGAAGCCTTGAACACAATTACATGTTAGGTATTGACACCATATGTGCAGGATCCGCCATTCTTACAAGGATTCGGCATACAGTTATTAACACCGACTAAAAATACTCTGTAGTATAGGTATTGTTTGAACTAAAGCAAGTACATCTATTGATAATCAGTCAATATCGAAACAATTGAATTTATTTTATCAAATTAATATTGCGAATATATTTTCAACCGACACATTGACAATTGCTGAGAAGATGTATCAGGAAAAGCCCTATTCAGAAACACGTTCACTGAACACGCAGATTGATCGGTACCTAAGATTGATCGATACCTACCGTCGCCCTCACAATTGACCTCCGTGAAGCCTTGAACACAATTACATGTGTAGGTATTTACACCATCTGAGCAGGATCCGCCATTCTTACAGGGGTTCGGTATACAGTTGTTAACACCACCTGAAAAAAAACAAAAACATTTTATTCTTTATTAAACGTGTTGTTTGAACTAAAACAAGTATCAAAGGTTTTATGCATTTTTCTCATTCAGAAAATAACAAAAGAAGAAATTCTATCAAATAAACAGTTGCGAATATATTTTTACAATCGACATATTTACAACTGCTGAGATGGAGTATCATGAAATGCATTTTTAAAAAACACATCCACTCCACACAGTTAACACGCAGATTAAATCGGTACCTACCGTCGCCCTCACAGTTATCCCCCGTGAAGCCTTGAACACAATTACATGTGTAGGTATTTACACCATCTGTGCAGGATCCGCCATTCTTACAAGGATTCGGCATACAGTTATTAACACCGCCTGAAAAAAATATTCTTTAAGTAAACTTACAGATTGAACTAAAGAAAGAACATCTATTGATATTCAGTCAATATCGAAACAATTGAATTTATTTTATCAAATTAACATTGCGAATATATTTTGCAACCGACACATTTACAATTGCTGAGAAGATGTATCAGGAAAAGCCATTTTCAGAAACTCTTTCACTGAACACGCAGATTGATCGGTACCTAAGATTGATCGGTACCTACCGTCGCCCTCACAATTGACCCCCGTGAAGCCTTGAACACAATTACATGTGTAGGTATTTACACCATCTGTGCAGGATCCGCCATTCTTACAGGGATTCATTATACAGTTATCAACACCGCCTGAAAAAAACATTATATTCTTAATTAAACGTATTGTTTGAACTTAAGCAAGACGAGTATTATTTGTTATGCATTTTTGTCATTCAGTAAATAACAAAACAAATAAAATATGCATATCAGGAATGGACACATCCAGCATAAACAGCCTCCTCACACAGCCAAAAAGTAGAGAGGAAAAGAGAGCATGGTATTACAATAATCCGTTTCAAAATCGACGCCACAAACAAATAACGAAAGTGAGAACCAGAGGTGTTACCGCCTTGGAACGGTCAGAGGCAAAAATATTGCCAATGGGGGTTTAAACCAGGTTCTAGGTTGCACCAACCTCACACTTGCCCCAACAGGTTCTCGTATCACAAAACAAGTACAAGGTGTCTTGGTGACATAACTCCAACCCACCCATCGGCTCAACAATGTTGCATGCAAAAGCGCACAAACATATAAAACATAATAAGCCAATAAAACATAAGAAGTTATATAAAATAAACAGTCTTTCATATACTTTTGCAACCGACACATTTACAACTGTTGAGAAGGCGTATCATAAAATACCATTTTTAGAAACACATCCACTTCACACAGTCAACACGCAGATTAAATGGGTACCTACCGTCGCCCTCACAATTGACCCCCGTAAAGCCTTGAACACAATTACATGTGTAGGTATTTACACCATCTGTGCAGGATCCGCCATTCTTACAAGGATTCGGCATACAGTTATTAACACCGCCTGAAAAAAATTCTTTTAGTAAACTAACTGTTTGAACTTAAGCAAGTATTGATATTTATTATGCATTTTCTCATTCAGTCAATACCGAAACAATGGAATTTATTTTATCAAATAAACAATTGCGAATACATTTTGCAACCGACACTTACAACTGCTGAGATTGCGTATCATCAAATGCCACTTTAGAAACACATCCACTCCACACATTCAACACGCAGATTAAATCGGTACCTACCGTCACCCTCACAATTGACCCCCGTGAAGCCTTGAACACAATTACATGTGTAGGTATTTACACCATCTGTGCAGGATCCGCCATTCTTACAGGGATTCATTATACAGTTATCAACACCGCCTGAAAAAAAACATTATATTCTTAATTAAACGTATTGTTTGAACTTAAGCAAGACGAGTATTATTTGTTATGCATTTTTGTCATTCAGTAACTAACAAAACAAATAAAATATGCATATCAGGAATGGACACATCCAGCATACACAGCCTCCCCACACAGCCAAAAAGTAGAGAGGAAAAGAGAGCATGGTATTACAATATTCCGTTTCAAAATGGACGCCACAAACAAATAACGAAAGTGAGAACCAGAGGGGTTACCGCCTTGGAACGGTCAGTGGCAAAACAAATTGCCACTGGGGGTTTAAACCAGGTTCTAGGTTGCACCAACCTCACACTTGCTCAAACAGGTTCTCGTATCACAAAATAAGTACAAGTTGTCTTGGTGACATAACTCCAACCCACCCATCGGCTCAACAATGTTGCATGCAAAAGCACACAAACATATAAAACATAATAAGCCAATAAAACATAAGAAGTTATATAAAATAAACAGTCTTTCATATACTTTTGCAACCGACACATTTACAACTGTTGAGAAGGCGTATCATAAAATACCATTTTTAGAAACACATCCACTTCACAGTCAACACGCAGATAAATTGGTACCTACCGTCGCCCTCACAATTGGCCCCCGTGAAGCCTTGAACACAATTACATGTGTAGGTATTTACACCATCTGTGCAGGATCCGCCATTCTTACAAGGATTCGGCATACAGTTATTAACACCGCCTGAAAAAAAATATTCTTTTAGTAAACTTACTATTTGAAATAAAGCAAGTATTGATATTTATTATGCATTTTCTGATGAAGTCAACATCGAAACAATGGAATTTATTAATAAACGGTTGCAAATACATTTTGAAACCGACACTTTTACAACTGCTGAGAAGGCGTATCATGAAATGCCATTTTAGAAACACATCCACTCCACACAGTCAACACGCAGATTAAATCGGTACACACCGTCGCCCTCACAATTGATCCCCTTGAAGCCTTGAACACAATTACATGTTAGGTATTGACACCATATGTGCAGGATCCGCCATTCTTACAAGGATTCGGCATACAGTTATTAACACCGACTAAAAATACTCTGTAGTATAGGTATTGTTTGAACTAAAGCAAGTACATCTATTGATAATCAGTCAATATCGAAACAATTGAATTTATTTTATCAAATTAATATTGCGAATATATTTTCAACCGACACATTGACAATTGCTGAGAAGATGTATCAGGAAAAGCCCTATTCAGAAACACGTTCACTGAACACGCAGATTGATCGGTACCTAAGATTGATCGATACCTACCGTCGCCCTCACAATTGACCTCCGTGAAGCCTTGAACACAATTACATGTGTAGGTATTTACACCATCTGAGCAGGATCCGCCATTCTTACAGGGGTTCGGTATACAGTTGTTAACACCACCTGAAAAAAAACAAAAACATTTTATTCTTTATTAAACGTGTTGTTTGAACTAAAACAAGTATCAAAGGTTTTATGCATTTTTCTCATTCAGAAAATAACAAAAGAAGAAATTCTATCAAACAAACAGTTGCGAATATATTTTTACAATCGACATATTTACAACTGCTGAGATGGAGTATCATGAAATGCATTTTTAAAAAACACATCCACTCCACACAGTTAACACGCAGATTAAATCGGTACCTACCGTCGCCCTCACAGTTATCCCCCGTGAAGCCTTGAACACAATTACATGTGTAGGTATTTACACCATCTGTGCAGGATCCGCCATTCTTACAAGGATTCGGCATACAGTTATTAACACCGCCTGAAAAAAATATTCTTTAAGTAAACTTACAGATTGAACTAAAGAAAGAACATCTATTGATATTCAGTCAATATCGAAACAATTGAATTTATTTTATCAAATTAACATTGCGAATATATTTTGCAACCGACACATTTACAATTGCTGAGAAGATGTATCAGGAAAAGCCATTTTCAGAAACTCTTTCACTGAACACGCAGATTGATCGGTACCTAAGATTGATCGGTACCTACCGTCGCCCTCACAATTGACCCCCGTGAAGCCTTGAACACAATTACATGTGTAGGTATTTACACCATCTGTGCAGGATCCGCCATTCTTACAGGGATTCATTATACAGTTATCAACACCGCCTGAAAAAAACATTATATTCTTAATTAAACGTATTGTTTGAACTTAAGCAAGACGAGTATTATTTGTTATGCATTTTTGTCATTCAGTAAATAACAAAACAAATAAAATATGCATATCAGGAATGGACACATCCAGCATAAACAGCCTCCTCACACAGCCAAAAAGTAGAGAGGAAAAGAGAGCATGGTATTACAATAATCCGTTTCAAAATCGACGCCACAAACAAATAACGAAAGTGAGAACCAGAGGTGTTACCGCCTTGGAACGGTCAGAGGCAAAAATATTGCCAATGGGGGTTTAAACCAGGTTCTAGGTTGCACCAACCTCACACTTGCCCCAACAGGTTCTCGTATCACAAAACAAGTACAAGGTGTCTTGGTGACATAACTCCAACCCACCCATCGGCTCAACAATGTTGCATGCAAAAGCGCACAAACATATAAAACATAATAAGCCAATAAAACATAAGAAGTTATATAAAATAAACAGTCTTTCATATACTTTTGCAACCGACACATTTACAACTGTTGAGAAGGCGTATCATAAAATACCATTTTTAGAAACACATCCACTTCACACAGTCAACACGCAGATTAAATGGGTACCTACCGTCGCCCTCACAATTGACCCCCGTAAAGCCTTGAACACAATTACATGTGTAGGTATTTACACCATCTGTGCAGGATCCGCCATTCTTACAAGGATTCGGCATACAGTTATTAACACCGCCTGAAAAAAATTCTTTTAGTAAACTAACTGTTTGAACTTAAGCAAGTATTGATATTTATTATGCATTTTCTCATTCAGTCAATACCGAAACAATGGAATTTATTTTATCAAATAAACAATTGCGAATACATTTTGCAACCGACACTTACAACTGCTGAGATTGCGTATCATCAAATGCCACTTTAGAAACACATCCACTCCACACATTCAACACGCAGATTAAATCGGTACCTACCGTCACCCTCACAATTGACCCCCGTGAAGCCTTGAACACAATTACATGTGTAGGTATTTACACCATCTGTGCAGGATCCGCCATTCTTACAGGGATTCATTATACAGTTATCAACACCGCCTGAAAAAAAACATTATATTCTTAATTAAACGTATTGTTTGAACTTAAGCAAGACGAGTATTATTTGTTATGCATTTTTGTCATTCAGTAACTAACAAAACAAATAAAATATGCATATCAGGAATGGACACATCCAGCATACACAGCCTCCCCACACAGCCAAAAAGTAGAGAGGAAAAGAGAGCATGGTATTACAATATTCCGTTTCAAAATGGACGCCACAAACAAATAACGAAAGTGAGAACCAGAGGGGTTACCGCCTTGGAACGGTCAGTGGCAAAACAAATTGCCACTGGGGGTTTAAACCAGGTTCTAGGTTGCACCAACCTCACACTTGCTCAAACAGGTTCTCGTATCACAAAATAAGTACAAGTTGTCTTGGTGACATAACTCCAACCCACCCATCGGCTCGACAATGTTGCATGCAAAAGCACACAAACATATAAAACATAATAAGCCAATAAAACATAAGAAGTTATATAAAATAAACAGTCTTTCATATACTTTTGCAACCGACACATTTACAACTGTTGAGAAGGCGTATCATAAAATACCATTTTTAGAAACACATCCACTTCACAGTCAACACGCAGATAAATTGGTACCTACCGTCGCCCTCACAATTGGCCCCCGTGAAGCCTTGAACACAATTACATGTGTAGGTATTTACACCATCTGTGCAGGATCCGCCATTCTTACAAGGATTCGGCATACAGTTATTAACACCGCCTGAAAAAAAATATTCTTTTAGTAAACTTACTATTTGAAATAAAGCAAGTATTGATATTTATTATGCATTTTCTGATGAAGTCAACATCGAAACAATGGAATTTATTAATAAACGGTTGCAAATACATTTTGAAACCGACACTTTTACAACTGCTGAGAAGGCGTATCATGAAATGCCATTTTAGAAACACATCCACTCCACACAGTCAACACGCAGATTAAATCGGTACACACCGTCGCCCTCACAATTGATCCCCTTGAAGCCTTGAACACAATTACATGTTAGGTATTGACACCATATGTGCAGGATCCGCCATTCTTACAAGGATTCGGCATACAGTTATTAACACCGACTAAAAATACTCTGTAGTATAGGTATTGTTTGAACTAAAGCAAGTACATCTATTGATAATCAGTAAATATCGAAACAATTGAATTTATTTTATCAAATTAATATTGCGAATATATTTTCAACCGACACATTGACAATTGCTGAGAAGATGTATCAGGAAAAGCCCTATTCAGAAACACGTTCACTGAACACGCAGATTGATCGGTACCTAAGATTGATCGATACCTACCGTCGCCCTCACAATTGACCTCCGTGAAGCCTTGAACACAATTACATGTGTAGGTATTTACACCATCTGAGCAGGATCCGCCATTTTTACAGGGGTTCGGTATACAGTTGTTAACACCACCTGAAAAAAACAAAAACATTTTATTCTTTATTAAACGTGTTGTTTGAACTAAAACAAGTATCAAAGGTTTAATGCATTTTTCTCATTCAGAAAATAACAAAAGAAGAAATTCTATCAAATGAACAGTTGCGAATATATTTTTACAATCGACATATTTACAACTGCTGAGATGGAGTATCATGAAATGCATTTTTAAAAAACACATCCACTCCACACAGTTAACACGCAGATTAAATCGGTACCTACCGTCGCCCTCACAGTTATCCCCCGTGAAGCCTTGAACACAATTACATGTGTAGGTATTTACACCATCTGTGCAGGATCCGCCATTCTTACAAGGATTCGGCATACAGCTATTAACACCGCCTGAAAAAATTCTTTAAGTAAACTTACAGTTGAACCTAAAACTAGTACATGTATTGATATTAATTAGACATTTTCCTATTTAGTCAATATCGAAGCAATGGAATTTATTTTATCAAAAACAGTTGCGAATACATTTTGCAACCGACATATTTACAACTCTTGAGATGGCGAATGTATATTCTCGCTATTGAGGGAATATAAAAATTAACCCCTAACCTTTTCAGTCAACCTGTTTTATTCTTTACATAACTAGAAAACTGTTAAGCTTGAATAGTTCCTGACAAAATACCAACTTCAGCTGACCATTGCTTCTTTTAAATAAAACATTTGTGAGATTTTTCAAGTGTCAGACATAATAAAAACATCCACCATCTCTAAATGTGATTCATACCAACATACAACATTAACAATGGTCATTTAATAATTTGAGATGGAACAAGATTCTGAAATCAAAATTGTCTGTGAATTGTATTAACCTTTTACTCCGCAGATATGAAAAATGTACACAAAAATCATATGGGCAAACACTGTGTAGATCTAAAAGCAGCCTACTTAGACCGTATTTTGTGACATCAACTTATAATATTTATTTAAATTGCGTTTTATTGAAAGTATATATCTATTTACTTTATTTATAAATAATAGATATTTTAATATATTATTTTAATAAATATTAGATTTTCTAAATAATAAGAATTGTATCCATGTCCCTTGCATAATAATCGGAACTATCTATAGGTGTATACGTGTTTTTTAATGCATAGATATTGAAGATTTGCCCATGTTTGAAAATATATGTTTTATGTAACTCTCTTACCTAGGTCTACCACTTCTTACAGTCATAAAGCACACCACATTTCTAAATGTACCAAGGTTTACTTTCATTATATTGTTGCAACTAACACATAATCAAATTAATTCATAACCCTTCAGTGATGGTAAAAGGTTTATCACTACCACCAAAGCTGAGATTAATAATTTAATAAGTGCTTTTTTGTCTTTAATTTCACCATACAAAAGTCCGAGATCGTAAACTCCTTGCGCCAAAATTCAATGATTTTGCATTTTCATCGTATCACGTATGCATCTTGAACCGAAATCTTAATCTTTTTGCTTCCGAAATTCTTCGATGAATTCGTCGGCAGATCAAAAAGAATAAATATTTTTTATTGGTTGGTCTAACGCTGACCGCCATGATTGTTTACTACGGCGGTTGTGATTTTCGCAGACGAATAAAACAAAACGTCATTGTCGAATTAAAAAAATGTCGTCGTTACAAAATATCGTCGTCGTCTTCGGCCAATCGATCCATGACGACCGAAGACCACAACGATGCTTGGATATCTTTTCCGAGTCAAAAACAAGTTACGGTCGGCGGTAAAAAAGTAGGGTCGGTCGAGCCACCAGAAACAATACTATTTTTTAGGCCTAAGTCAATATCGAAACAATGGAATTTTATCAATTTGAAATAAATTGTTCCGGATATTTTTTGCAACCGACACATTTACAACTGCTGAGAAGCATTATCAGGAAAATCCATTTTCAGAAACACATCCACATTACAGTCAACACCCAGATTAATCAGTACATACCATCGCCCTCACAATTGACCCCAGTAAAACCTTGAATACAATTACATGTGTAGGCATTTACACCATCTGTGCAGGATCCGCCATTCTTACAAGGATTCGGCATACAGCTATAAACACCGCCTAAAAATACTCTGTAGTAAAGGTATTGTTTGAACTAAAGCAAGTATTGGATTTATGCATTTTATTATTCCGTCAATAACAAAATAAGGGAATTTATCAAATAAACAGTCACAAATATATTTTGCAATCAACACAGTTACGACTGCAGCGTGGGTTGAGCGCAACACGGTTGTAAGTCACATTTTGAAAAGTTTTCAGTATTAACAAAAAACTAATTTGTGATTCTCATATTTGAAAGTTTATTCTTTTCTATTTATATTCACATGACAAAATATGTTATAAACAAACTAATAAAAAAAAGAAATGTTAAAAAATAATTTCCAAAAGTGATATTTATAAATATATGACTTACAACCGTTTTCCACTTAAAATTGGAAAGAAATCAGAACAGTGTTTTAGTGCGAAAGAGATGTAACTCAGATAAAAGTTGAATTGGAAGAACATTTTTTGAAATGACAAGAATATTTTATTTTTAATAACATTATTCATAAAAATTCTTAAATTTAAGTGCTAAATGTATACTTATTTAATTTTATAATAATGATTTTGTAAGGGTTATATCTATTGTGTTAAATACACTTGTTAAATACATAAAACTAAACTATTTGTGACTTTGCACTTCCGTTATTTGTTTGTGGCGTCCAGTTTGAAACTGATTTTTGTAATACCATGCTCTCTTTTCCTCTCTACGTTTTGGCTGTGTGGGGAGGCTGTGTATGCTGGATGTGGCCATTCCTGATATGCATATTTCATTTTTTTGCATGGTTGCTGTACTTTTCATAAATATTTTATTCTTTTCTTCAAGAAAATAATAATCGTTCTTTCACAAACCTCTGTTTACTAAGTATTATTTCAACACAAGGATATTGGACAAAAATTCAATTTTAACATTTTCTTGCTGAAAGTATTGTTCACTGAAAAATGTGTGTTTGTAACAAAGGAATTTATATCGCTAAAACTAGACAGATGTGAATGCATTAGGTTTTAATTAAGCATTCACAAAATTACCATTCATTTTGTTCACATATGTGTTAAGTTTGCTAAAAAATTAAAAATCAATTTTCATCAATTTTTATTTTTGACCTGACGCAACTTATCATAAAATATTTACGGTGTTATCAGGTATTTCAACTGAAGCAAATTCCAAACAAATTCTAATTATTCCACTTCTAATCCCACCCCATTCTGGCTTGAGGTCATTTAGATGCAAGAGAAATTATGAAAAAAGGTAAATGATGCGCAGATAAATGGACAATATTTTGTCTGCTGCATATTAAGTTAAAACAAATTCTGATTGCAACTTGCACACAAATAAAAATGAAATTTAACCCTTTCCTTCATAGATACATGTACACCATTATTGCAAGGGTGAGCAGTTTAGACCCAGATCAGCTGGCACATTCTTGCCATCTGATCAGGATCTAAACTGTTCGCTTTTTGATTTGTTAGGTTATCTCTGACCATAACGCGACCAGTGCAGATTCTGATAAGACGGCACAGATGTGCCGGCTGATCTGGATCTACACTGCTTGCACATGCGTGAAAAGGCGAATATATGGAGTAAAGGGTTAAACAATTACATATAAATTTAAGATATTTGAATACAACTATAATTATACTCATAATATTCTGATTTAAAGCCATTCATTTTTCGTAGGGTCACATGACTCCTGTTATTGAAACCCCAGTAATGACAATTTTAATTTGAGCATTACTGTACCATTTGTTTCTGGGTTATTTCTTAAAAGCTACCACTTTGTTATTAATTAAATATTTAGGAAGCTCACTTATCAGATGTGATGAACTTTTATCAATATGATATGGTTTATATTTTTGATTGAATTGTTACTTGGATTTTTCTAGATAGGGACATATTAAGTTATTAACCCCGTACTCCATATATGGAATTTATCACTTTGTAGACCAGTGTAAATCCAAATCAGCCGCTGTCTAATCTGGATCTGCACGGGTCAAATTTTGGTCAGAAATAACCTGATGAATATAAAAGCGGATAGTGTAGATCCTGATCAGACAGTACAGATGTGCCAACTTGTCTGGATCTATAATGTTGCCCATACAATAAAGATGTAACTATGGAGTAAAGATTAACCATAATTCCATAATTATGTATGAATTTTATTGCATTTTCAAAGAGTGTAGATCACGATCAGTCAGCACATCCATGCTGTCTGATCAGGATCTGCACTATTCGGTTAGAAACAGACAGCATCAATAATAACTGTTCCGCCACGCAAAGGCATGTATATGCAGAAAAGGGTAATAAAAGTATATTTCAAAATTTCAAAACAACAATCAATTATTACTGATTTGGTGGGCAGACATGGAAAAGAAGAGTAGTTGGAGTTTGTTTACCAGATATCAGAATACAGAATTTAACATGACATGCGATTTTCTTACTTTTTATCTTTTATGCCATCTCTGCAATTTATGAACATCCATTTATTTAAGAAATTTACATGACAAATTCTGCCAAAATGTCACAGATTTTTTAGTTTAAAAAGAGTTTTATTTTGTAAATAAAATGCTGAGAATTCAAACTACAATTTCTGCAAACTTGAGCTAATTAAAACATCAAAGATTATGTGACTTAATCCACCTCAACTTAAAAAAATATCAAAATTTTCCTTATATTATGTTTTATTATTCACGATAAAGAAATTTAATTATCTTTCTTTTTTTAATGCCTAAAGATAATAACAAAAAAGGAAAATACATGGTTTGAACTCACAACCCCACAAAAAAGAGATGGAAGAGTAAGCATCTTTCCAAGGTGTCAAAGATGCTGATGTAAAATGACATATCTTTTATGGTTTTTTTTGCAACAGAAAATCATTTTGTTCTTTAACTTGTGGCATTGTTGTCTGAAGGATATTAAGAATTTATATTGCATAAATAAATTTACACTCTTTGCAAGATGCAACTTAATACATATATAACAAATATAATAATGGCAATATTTTCTTAACTTCTTATTTTTATCATACATGTGATACAATGTACATGTGTTGTATGAAGGAATGAGTTAATGTTATTTTAAGAGTATCATAATGCCAACATGTCATTTTATGTCTTGTTTTCTTTGAAACAGAAAGAGAAGTTATTTTATTAGATAAATCGGAATACAGTCCTCATTAACCTTGAACTCCATGGGATATCACTGTTATCCCATAGCCACACAGTGTAGATCCAGATCAGCCAGTACATTCATGCTGTCTGATATATAGATTGTTCACTTTTAGATTATGTAGGTTATGTTTGATTAAGAAGCCTATAGGAGCCTTATCAAGCGATAGGAATTCGTAATATATGTAGTAAAGGGATAATTCTGATTGCTTTCAATTTTCTTTTTCATTCATTATTTTAAAAGAATATGTTTTTTTCAAAGCTGTAAAACTCTAAATATAAAATTTACGTGATGTTCCACACAATGATCTCCAATAGCTTCCGTAACAGTTTACTGTCTAGAAAAATTAATAATAACATTTGTGTTTATAGAATTTGATCACAAAATATCAAACACAACATAACCTATATTTTGTTTTATTGTCAAAATTGATAGGTATGCAAAAGAATTTATTAAATCTAAAAAGGTTGATAAACATAAATTTGTCATTGAAATTCTAATACACTAAAGTGTACTCCTAATTTAAAAAAAACAACAACACATTCCAAGTGAAAAGCTGAAAATGCATATTAAATATGTAATAGGATTAGTTATATTCCGAAAATAAATTGGAACTCATCTATCTTATATTGATGAATTTGATTATTTTATAAATGATATCCATATATAACTGAGTTACATCTCTATTCCACTTACAACTCATCAGTTAAGTCAATGTCTTTTTGTGCAACATGGTTGTAACTTGAGTTACAACCGTATTGCACACAAAATTTATCCAAAATGAGATACAACCTTTGGACAAATTTGCAATATTAAGTAAATTTTTTTTCAAAAACGGTTTTTTCTTTAATTTTATTATGTATTTATATAAAATGAGTCATATTATGCAAAAAAGTCATTTTCAAAAAAATTGGACTTACAACCCTGTTGCGCTCAACCCACGTGCTGAGAAGGCATATCATGAAAAGCCATTTTCAAAAACACATCCATTCTACACAGTCAACACGCAGATTAAATCGGTACCTACCGTCACCCTCACAATTGACCCCCGTGAAGCCTTGAACACAATTACATGTGTAGGTATTTACACCATCTGTGCAGGATCCCCCATTCTTACAAGGATTCGGCATACAGTTATTAACATCGCCTGAAAAAAATATTCTTTTAGTAAACTTACTGTTTGAACTTAAGCAAGTATTGATATTAATTATGCATTTTCTCATTCAGTCAATAGCTGAACAATGTAATTTATTTTATCAAATAAACAGTTGCGAATACATGTTGCAACCGACACATTTACAACTGCTGAGAAGGTGTATCAAGAAAACCAATTTTCAGAAACACTTCCACTTTATATGCAGATTGATCGGTACCTACCGTCGCCCTCACAGCTGACCCCCGTGAAGCCTTGAACACAATTACATGTGTAGGTATTTACACCATCTGTGCAGGATCCGCCATTCTTACAGGGATTCGTTATACAGTTGTTTACACCGCCTGAAAAAATTCATAATTATATTCTATATTAAAAGTATTGTTTAAACGAAAGGAAGTAATGATGTTATGCATTATTCTCATTCAGTAAATAACAAAACAAGAAATTATATCAAATAAACAATTGCTAATATATTTTTGCAACTGACACATTTACAACTGCTAAGATGGCGTATCATGAAATGCTATTGTTAGAAACACATCCGCTCTACACAGCCAACACGCAGATTGATCGGTACCTACCGTCGCCCTCACAATTGACACCCGTGAAGCCTTGAACACAATTACATGTGTAGGTATTTAAGCCATCTGTGCAGGATCCGCCATTCTTACAAGGATTCGGCATACAATTATCAACACCGCCTGAAAAAAGCATTATTATATTCTTTTGTAATGGTTTTGTTTGTCACGTGATCTTCGTTTAAAAAGAAGGAAAAAATAGGAACCATTTTGACAAAAAAGTAGAAGAAAAGTAGGAAAAAGTAGGAACTTCTTCGGATCCTCAAAAGTAGGAATAAATAACAATCTTTCCAGAGTCGGGACTTCACTATTTACGCATTATGTGTATCCTGGCCATTTAGCTGAGGCCCCAACACGCAAGTCAGACTGCCACTGGTAACTTAGAAAAATGTCGATGTGGAGTCAGTATTGGTTAATGGGGCCTCATCTTTGAGAATATAAACAGAAATACAGCAATACAATGGGTTTAGTCTTCCTGCTATTTTTAGAGGTGTTCGAAAATTATTGCAAATGCAGTTTTATTGCAAAAATATCGATTTTTAAGTGTTTCAAGCAAAACCTAGATCAGACCTCTTAGCCGGCCTGAAATATCTAGACGGTCTCCTGGGGACACTGATGCCCCAAATGCTACAACAACATTTGTAAACCATAGGGCCATAACTGTGGTTATACTGTTCGAAGGTAAAAACATTTTCTTTACGATCATCTTCACATCCTGCTCGATCAATCTATGCACGTTTGAAAGAATTCTGCCCCAAGGTTAATGAGAAGTTGATGCCTCAAGATTTGGGGACAAGTGCAACTCTCTATGACAATCACAGAGGGGGCATTACAAGTGCAACTCTATATGCCTCACACTTCGTGGGGGCATCAACAAAGATTTTATAAACTTAAAAGGCTCCAGTCTATCGAAAAAATGCCTTTTCCTGTAAAATATTTCAAAATAACAAATAAATAAAGGATACATTTGTTGGAATTCACGTTGAAAAGCATATCATATATCAATTTGTAAGTGAAGGGGAAGGCGCTTATGCAATATAAGTTTGGGGAAAAAGTTAATATACATATGGAAACCTACTCTAAAACTACATATATCTGAAAATCATGTTTTATATATCAACTTTGCTCAACATGCTTATCTTCACCAGACGTTGCCCACTGTTGCCATAGTTAGGGTGGGGAATAACGTGACAACACCATGGCCGCCAGCCAAACAAAATCTCCCGGTTCGAGATAAGTTTTTCTTCTTTTTTTTCGTTTATGCCTGGACCATTTTTGATGAAATAAACACTTAAATACCCAGTACACGAAGACATATTGCATGGTGTTTTCCAAATTTTGCAAGCCTTTGTAGTTTATGCTGCTTTTTTCGTGTACAGTGTTTAGCAGCTTGCATTTCTCCGGGATACGGTACACTTGGATCTTGCTGAAATCTTTCTTCTAGTTAGTTTTCGCAAGTGATATAATTGTTGCATGAAAAATTTGTTATATCCCGATAGAATGAATGTTACTGGTGCAAAATATTTGGTTTCTTTAAACAACTGATGTAAAAACCACAAAACTGAAAAAAGGATAGGGAACACTTGCATATTTAAGAAGCGAACTGTTTGCCAGTCCGAGCGATCTTATTGCGAATCCGAGTCCGTTGTATTCCTTTTTTTTTCAATAAAACTTGGAACTTTTGTTTTCTTTGTTTAAATTCTTATGATCAGCTACGAAGTAGTTATAAGGAGGTCTCATTAAAAACAACTAAGTCTTGCTTAGCTAGAAATGTAAATCTTCGAACAGTTGCATTATGAATCAAAACAGTAGAAAAATTGTAATAATTTGTATAAAGCAGATTTTCTGAAGAAAATCAATGAAATAGTGAACGTAGTAAATAATAATTATGCGCCAGAAAACATTATATGCACGAAAGCATGATTACAGTTATCATTTATATATACTAAGTACATTTAAAAACGCAGATATTTTAATGTCATATTTATTGAAGATTTTTCTGTTGTTTCAGATTTGATGCCCCATTTACTCAAGCAGAGCTGTTTGCATTGAAAACCAGACAAGTTATTTTAAGGTGTCGACCTCATGATGCACGTGACTTGTTTAAAATCCACCCTTTGCACGTCAAGTAAAGGTGTATTAAAATTTCGCTTTTTTATTGCTTGTACGCATAAGCAGCCGATCGATACACAGTAAAACATGTTTCACCGGGGGTAAATCGAGGGCTGAGTGCGAAACATTTCTATCTGACATTTTTTCCAAAAATCATGTTTTTGCAGAAAAGGATACACTAAGACATGATACATGTCCTGTAAAAATGATTAAATGATTTTCTAAAAAAATGACTTTGGAAAGACAAATTGGTCATAATATTCTATCTGACTTTTGGTCTTTTTGTTTAGTGCGAAACTACTCTATTTGACATTTTTGCTAATAAAACCAAAAATATTTTGCTTATGATTATTGATATTATCTCTTGCATATGAAAAGTAATGCAAAAATTAATAAATTAAAAAGAACATTTCAGAAAAGCAAGCAAACTTCCTTGATTTAAATATGTCCATTGAAAATGGTTACGTCACTACTAAAATTTATGATAAAAGAGATGATTTTAATTTTAATATAGTAAATTTTCCGTTTTTAGACGGCGATGTTCCTCGTGCAACATCTTACGGGGTTTATATCTCACAGCTTGTTCGCTTTTCAAGAGCTTGCAACGATGTGAATGATTTCAATGAACGTTATCTTTGCATTACAGAAAAACTTTTAAAACAAGGTTATCGGTATCACAAATAAAGGAAAACCTTTTGCAAATTAAATCAGTACCTACCGTCGCCCTCACAATTGACCCCCGTGAAGCCTTGAACACAATTACATGTGTAGGTATTTACACCATCTGTGCAGGATCCGCCATTCTTACAAGGATTCGGCATACAGTTATTAACACCGCCTGAAAAAAAAATTCTTTTAGTAAACTTACTGTTTGAACTAAAGCAAGTGCATGTATTGATATTAATTATTTTTCATTCAGTCAATATCGAAACAATGGAATTAATGTTATCATATAAACATCGCGAATATATTTTGCAACCGACATATTTACAATTGCTCAGGTTATCAGGAAAAGCCATTTTCAGAAACACTTCAACTCAACAAGCAGATGGATCGGTACCTACCGTCGTCCTCACAATTGACCCCCGTGAAGCCTTGAACACAATTACATGTGTAGGTATTTACACCATCAGTGCAGGATCCGCCATTTTTACAAGGATTCGTTATACAGTTGTCAACACCGCCTAAAAAAGCATTATTATATTCTTTTTTAAAGGTATTGTTTGAAGTAATGCAATTAATATTGATTTTATGCATTTTTCTCATTCAGTAAATAACAAAACAAGAAATTATATCAAATAAACAGTCGCTTATATATCTTTGCAACAGACAAATTTGCAACTGCTGGGATGGCAAATCATGGATTGCCATTTTTAGAAACGCATCCACTCCACACAGTCAACACGCAAATTAAATCAGTACCTACCGTCGCCCTCACAATTGACCCCCGTGAAGCCTTGAACACAATTACATGTGTAGGTATTTACACCATCTGTGCAGGATCCGCCATTCTTACAAGGATTCGGCATACAGTTATTAACACCGCCTGAAAAAAATGTTCTTTTAGTAAACTTACTGTTTGAACTAAAGCAAGTATTGATATTAATTATGCATTTTCTCATTCAGTCAATATCGAAACAATGGAATTTCATCAAATAAATAGTTCCGGATATTTTTTGCAACCGACACATTTACAACTGCTGAAAAGCATATCAGGATAAGCCATTTTCAGAAACACATCCACATTACAGTCAACACCCAGATTAATCGGTACATACCATCGCCCTCACAAGTCACCCCGGTGAAGCCTTGAACACAATTACATGTGTAGGTATTTACACCATCTGTGCAGGATCCGCCATTCTTACAAGGATTCGGCAAACAGTTATTTACACCGCCTAAAAAGTATTTTTTTAGTAAACTTACAATTTGAACTAAAGCAAGTTCATGTATTGATATTAATTTTTTCTCATTTAGTCAATATCGAAACAATCCAATTAATGTTATCATATAAACATCGCGAATATATTTTGCAACCGGCATATTTACAATTGCTCATGTGTATCAGGAAAAGCCATTTTCAGAAACACTTCCACTCAACAAGCAGATGGATCGGTACCTACCGTCGTCCTCACAATTGACCCCCATGAAGCCTTGAACACAATTACATGTGTAGGTATTTACACCATCAGTGCAGGATCCGCCATTCTTACAGGGATTCGGTATACAGTTGTTAACACCGCCTAAAAAGTATTATTTTGGTAAATTACAATTTGAACTAAAGCAATGCTGAGACGGCGTATCATTTAATGCCATTTTTAGAAAAACATCCACTCAACGTAGTTTCACTGTCAACACGAAGATTAAATCGGTACCTACCGTCGCCTTCACAATTGACCCCCGTGAAGCCTTGAACACAATCACATATGTAGGTATTTACACCATCTGTGCAGGATCCGCCATTTTTACAAGGATTCGGCATACAGTTGTTAACACCGCCTGAAAAAATTATATTCTTCTAGTAAATTTACTGTTTGATATTAAGCAAGTATTGATATTAATTATGCATTTTCTCATTCAGTCAACATCGAACATTGAAATTTATTTAATCAAATAAACAGTTGCGAATATAATTTGCAACCAACACATTTGCAACTGCTGAGATGGCGTATCATGAAATGCAAGTTTTAGAAATACATCCACTCCACACATTCAACACGCAGATTAAATCGGTACCTACCGTCGCCCTCGCAATTAACCCCCGTGAAGCCTTGAACACAATTACATGTGTAGGTATTTACACCATCTGTGCAGGATCCGCCATTCTTACATGGATTCGGCATACAGTTATTAACACCGCCTGAAAAAAATTATTTTAGTAAACTTACAGTTTGAACTAAAGCAAGTACATGTATTGATATTAATTAGGCATTTTCTCATTCAGTCACTATCGAAACAATGGAATTTATTTTATCAAATAAACAGTTGCGAATATATTTTGCAACCGAGACATGGACAACTGCTGAGAAGATATATCAGGAGAAGCATATTTTTACTGTTTGAAATTAAACAAGTGTTGAAATTTATTATGCATTTTCTCATCCAGTCAAATTAGAAACAATGGCATTTATTTTATCAAATAAACAGTTGCGAATATAATTTGCAACCGACACATTTACAACTGCTGAGTTGGCGTATTATGATGTTTCTTATGTTACTTTGTCTCTATGATGTGGAGATAATGGTAAGAACTACAGATTGTGTTCTAACTACGATTTAATGAATAACTTTTTTCTTAGAGTGTGGGTACTGACTGGCCATGTGGTAAGGCATGCGCAGCTTCTTATATGTGATAAGGTAGACAACTCTTTACTACCAGATACTATTACATCTCCCTTCTTAAAAAAAACAAACACACATAATTTAAAAATTATCTGATTGATTAAAATTTAATTATATGATATTTGTGCAGTTTATCAATATTCATTGTTCCTTCCTTCATCTTAACTTGGTGGAAATATTATGTAAGCACATTTAGATAACACTTGAGAGTATTATATTACACAATCACTGTAATTTTGGCATTTTTATCACTCCTGTAATGTCCATTTTGATTGACAACCCAATTAGAGTTACATTGTTTTAATCACGTTTGGTTTTACAGATCTTCTTGATCGACTCACATAAAGATTTAAATTTGGGGTTAGGGGAGGATGTTGCAGGTACTTGTAAAGTAATTTGCTCTTTAATTTCAGACTCCAAAGCTGTTTACTGTTCATTTAACAAAGATGGTATTTCAGGATCTAAGGAATCATTGTTCTGGACTTGTTTGAACAAAGTATGATCTTTCATCATGCTTGTCAACAACAACAGCTGGCTGCCATGTTTTGTCAGACTGTTGTATCCTGGCAGATTGATCTATCTGAAGGGGGTCTATGGCTTTGGGCTGTCTTGTCATAAAAGCCCTTTCCCTTCATTTTTTCTGTCCTAATATTTTCTATAACCAAATACGATGAAATTGTTTTAGGTTTCAGATTTTCTGCAGCTGTTTGAAGAATAGATCGCAACTGCCTGCCAATACTTAATTGAGATGGGTAATGACTTGACTTTACAGGTGTGTTCCTGTATTCTAGGATACCTATGAGGGGATCCCGTTTGTCTTATTTAGCTTTTGTCAAGATTTTCTTACATATGGAAACATATTTCTCTGCCAACCCATTTGTCTGATTATGATAGGGACTGATAGTGTGATGTTTAAAATCCCATTCCCTTGCAAAATCAGCAAATTCTTGTGACTTGTAACAAGAACCACCATCAGAGATATCCTTCTCACAAATACCCCATCTGGCAATTATGCCTTTCATTCTGTTAATGTCTGTAGTACTTCTCATGTTTGGTGGTTCTTTGACTTCAAAGTAACTACTGAAATAATCAGCGACTATTAAGTAGTTCTTGTTTTCCCAGGTGAATAAATCAATGCCTGTAATTAGCCATGGATATTCAGGGATCTCAGTAGAAATTAATGGCTCTTTGGGATTGGAATGAAGGTATGTATGTATGTATGTATGTAAATTTTATTTTGAGTCGGATACTCAACGATTAACATAAGCTCTAAAGAGCTTTTAACACCGACTACACTGAGTGTATATATATATATATATATATATATACACAATTACATCTGACAGGTGCAGATAACTATAGAGACAGCTTTCAGATACAGGGAATCCGGGTGCGATACCCTAGCTCTTTTCGAAGAGACCCCCTGGTTCTTTAACGTGCCCGGTGTATAGCACCGATACACGCACTGATAATCTACTTCCTGGGAGTGAACCAGTACTTAGTTGGGTGGGAAACAATAAACGTATTTCAGAAATTTCCAGTGCCGCGTTCGGGATTCGAACTCACGACCTCCGGATTGGTAGACCAGCGCGTTACCACTGGACCACCCGTCCACCCAGGTGTGTCAAACAGATGTTACAATTAAGCACCATTGCGGTTATGTCAGCTGAAATACCTGACCAAAACATAACATAACGTGCTCTACAAAGACATTCATCTAAACCCATATGACTGAATGAACTTATTTTAGCATTTTTTACCTAATTGATTTTAATATTAATATGAACTAAGGCACTGCCTCTCTCGGAATCGACGAATCAAAAGTGATGTATATCATATGTTTAACAGAAAAACAAAGAAACAAGTCATCATTTGTTCTTTTACTTTTTAACCAAAACTGATCAAGGTTGTAAGATGCAACAGTACATCTTAGTGAGCTAAATGATTCTGTGAAGTTTGGAAGAACCCTATGTTGAATACACCAGTTTGCCTGTAAACTCTTAGTTAAACAGCACCAAAATGTGATCAAAATGCAAGGCCGACCGATGGTATAAGAAATGTAGACTCATAAAAATCTGGTTAACAAGGTAGATTGTAAAACATCATTCCACAACACCTAAAATACCTAGTTAGAATATGGTGACACCAATGACAGAGCAAGAAGTAAAGCTTGTCATATTCTTTGAATATTCAAGCTTGAAATCAACAAACATACTTTTGGGTCTGAGGACTTAAGATAAGCTATGAGTGACAGTAAAGGAATTTATTATCCGAATAGAATGAAACATTCAAATTAGTCCATGAAAAGCAAATGCTGAAGAAGTCTATACCTATTTGCTATGGTTCCATTTAACAGCAAATTATATTCATAACAAAATTATACTGATGGTGTTGTTCATTTACTGTTCTTCAATGAGGTCTACATTAAAACGTTTTTGTATTATTTGATATCACAATCACACAGTATAATTTTATAGACAATTCTTTTTCTGGTCAAGTGACATCCAAAGTAGCACCTTCTTTTGCGGGAATTAGTAGTGGAAGTATATTATGTAAACTGTATGCTCCCTCTACTGTCTAGAACAGTGAACCTGGTCTCCCCAAAGCATTTCATGTGAAGCTGTTTCCCTGAAATATTAAATTCAACAGCAAATTAATTTATCTTTAAAAATAATTTTATATCTTATTGCTTTTATAAATTTATTTATCGACAGTTAAAATTGATTTAAAATATTTAGACACACAATTTTTTTTTAAATACATTGATTTTGTATGCTCTGATAATTACTCCAGGTATCCTGACTCCTGACTTACTCTATGGAGACTCTTAAAATCACATGGACAACAGGATAGTTCCATGTCAGCCAAACATTTTTGATGTCTGATCTGGATCTAAACTGGTTGCTTCTTGGTCAGAAATAACCTCATGAATATAAACTTAAACAGTCTAGATCCTGTGGCCGTATTCATAAAGCATCTTAGAAATTTTCTTAAGGAAATTTCTTATCTATAAATTTCCTACTTAGCTAAAAAAATTTCTTAAGATATGATTCTAGAAAAATCTTAAGTAATTCTTAGCAAAGAAATTTCTTAACTTAAGTTTTTAACTAAGTTAAAATATTATCGTTTAAGAAATTTCTTATCATTGTTGTCAAGGAATGCCGGGGTTTTCTCCGTCTAAAAATAGTAACGGTGCTTATATACAACAAAATGGCGGACATGAGGAAACAGAACGACAATGTGCAATAATAACTGGTCGATGTCAGCGAACGGAAGCGTTTTATGATGGAATATATCAAGATGCTTTAATTGGAATATATAATGGATCAGTCGATAATGGAAAAATACCGGAAATTTCATTATTGTCCGATTTATTTGTGTTTCCATTTTGACATTGTTCACCACAATGGTCACTGTGAGACAGTGACGGCGGGGAGATCGGAACGATAGAAATGTATAAGTCGTGAAGTAAATCAGATAGGTCACATTTACTGTATGATTTGATAATGAAAGTATCATTTTATACTGTTTATGTTGCCGTCTTTGCTGCGCCTAGATCAAAAAGTATAATTATTCCCGGATTAAAATAAATTACCCCAGCAGCAGATGCTGTCTTGCAAAGCAATGGCAGGTAAAGAAGTATCTGGAGAAGTGATAGTAGAGGCCAATAGGTCAAGGAATGTAAATTTCACGCACAAGACAGCCTTTTTCTGGCACACCTATTGGGTGAACCACACTGTTCACCAGTTTATTAAACATCGATTCACCACAGGTAGGCCTATGCTTTTTTATTGCAATAGACTGTATTAGACACAGCATAAATGAAATTGCATCATAACCAGTAAAATTTTGTAATAAATCTACAATGACAAATTATGCAGTGCAAAAAATGATCAAAACCGTTATTATGAATATTGAGAAATTAATCTAGGGACCTCAGGATCTGAAGTTTGATGCTTTAAGTTTAACGTCTCAAACACTTTACTCCTTTCTAATAACTTTGCCAATTAATAAATTCATCAACAGGTAATTGTAGTTACTGATTAGTTTACCTCGGACAATTTGGTTGGAAGGATAATTTCTATGCCAGTGGCATTTAAATGATTGGCCACTGAAATAAATTTGCCACTGAAATAAATGTTGTGTACTTACATGTGACCAGGGTTGGCAAAATGCCGGCAAATAAGAGTATTTTCCATGCCGGTGGTAATTACCGGCAAATACTGGCAATTAATGGCAAATACTGTTCGATTAAATTGACCGGTGTGGAATTTATACAATATTTACTATCATCAGCATTCATATTAATAATTTCAAGTTTATCCATCAATTGCCATTATATTTATACTTAAGTTTAACACTTTTATAACTTTATCCATAGTAAATAAATATTTAAGAACTGAAGAAGTGGTCATTTGAATTGACCACCCATGGAATTTATATAATACAATGTATCCCTTATAGTCAGCATGTGGACAACTTCAAAATTCAATTAAGAATAATGGAGTCAGCATTTTAGATGGTTAATTTAAATTATAAACAAGTAATGTACACAACTTACAATAAATATACATGACTACAATATAAAATAAGGTTAGGTACAAAGAAGCCTTTGTCTACCAGGCAATCTCTTCTTCCCCCCTAAGGTATATGTAACAGAACACAAATTTGGCAGCTTTCTGCAGTCATACCAATACACAACTATTTACTTGCACCTAGACAAATATGTTATTTATGACACTTTACTGTTGCCTTTCTTGCCCCTGGCCATTACAGCCCCTTGTATGAAACATGTTGTCTAACATGTTGTTAATAGTCTAGACCTTATGGCCTTGCTTGTTAAGTGACAATAGCCACGTGCACTTGTGGATCAGCATTAATTCTCATCTGCTGTTTTTTTTTAGGTTCTAAGTAAAAATAGACAGATCTTAAGATTTATTTTTACTTTAAGTGCTTAAAGTAATCAACTGATATGAAATGTAATTAAAATATCTGAGTATTTTAATTATTATCTTGATTATACATTAATAACAGTCAACTAAGTTATGATTTCTGAAGTATTTTAAGGCAAAAAAACTCATCTGTGTAGTATTTTCCAGTATTTTCCAGTATTTGCCACTTTGGGGAGTATTTTCCAGGCCAGTAAATACTGGTAAATACCGCTGGTAAATACCGAGGGTGGTATTTACCACCCAACCCTGCATGCAACACAAGATTATGTTGAATGCATTATATTGAAATGCATAAGAGGCTATAACTCTGGTCTTAATGGGTGTTGCCAGAAACATAACCCCAGGTTCAAATCTACACATGATTGTTAACATGCCTGTAATGTTTTTGCCTATGACGCGTATACATTTGGACTCACATGTGACAAAATTATATGTTGAATGCATTATATTGAATTGCATAAGGGGCTATAACTCTGGTCTTAATGGGCGTGGCCAAAAACAAAACCCCAGGTTCAAAGCTACACGTGATGGTTAAAATGCCTTATAGGGCTCGCCACACTCCTCCCAATCCTATTCATCGATAAAAAGAAAATTATCAAAATGTCAATAATGGCCAAATGGCGTTCAATGAAACTTTGCACAAATGAATGTTACTAATGTATCTTGATTTTGCATACAGTAAGACACGTTAGAATAGTACAGAAAACAAGCTAGACCTTAAAATTCTATTTACATAAATTCACAAAAACTAAGCGATACAAAACATTATATTAAATTACCATGTGAGTGGAATGTTACTGACAAGAAAATGTTGTGTACTTTTTTTTTAAACTTTCAAGTACTAAAAGAGAAATCAGTGACTGTCATCGGTTAATGCGACCAGGAAGCAACCAGAAAAATTGAAGTACAAACAAACTTTTACTAATATCTCGTAAAGTTTTCATATGAAAGTCACGAGGACACAATGAATTGTTGTCAGTATCATATTACTCATGTAGGCATTTACAATGATGTTTTGTGTTGTTTAGTTTTTGTTAATTTATGTAAATAGAATTTAAGGAATTTTTAGATCTCGCTATTTTTCTTTACTGTTCTAACGTGTCTTACCATCTGCAAAACAAAGTGCAAAGTTTCATTTAACTGCATTTTGCCGTTATTGAGATTTTGATAATTTTCTTTTTATCGATAAATAGGATTGGGAAAAGTGATACAAGATTACATGGTAAATGTATTATACTAAAAAACATAGGGGGCCATAACTGTGGTTTTGATTTGTGGTGGCAGGATACAACCCCAGGTTCACATCTACACATGATGGTTAACATGCCTGTAAAGTTATATGACTCATATACGTACTTGTGGACTTATATGTGATACAAGATTACAAACTGAATGCATTATATTGAAATGCATAAGGGGCTATAACTCTGGTCTTAATGGGCGTGGCCAGAAACAAAACCCCAGCTGCACAAGTTTTACACATGATGGTTACTTCTATAAAATTTTGTTGATGCTGATAAATACATGTAGTACTAATAGGCACAAGTCCTCATTTCAGTGAAAACTCTCATGAAGTGTCATAAAACTGGTTGTTTCAATTAAATAATCCATAATTTTTGAAGATGAATGGTCATATTTCATGTTTTAGGAAAAAGAGCATGTACACTAAACAAATCAAACTAGAACATGGTGTTATTATGCACATCTTATATTAGTTAATCTTCATGAAGTGCTACAAAATTGAAGCCAGTGATTGCCAAGCAAAAGCCTTGACAAGAATGGTCATATATTCTTCTCTGCAGACTATTGAAGGGACATAACTCTTCAAAAACATTCCGTTTGAATATGCTGATATTATTCATAGTGACTTGTAGTTGAATTTAAACTGCAAGTTACAAAGAAATATCTAGGCAAAGCATGGTCTTAAACAATGCTGTATTGTAATTATTATGGCAATTATAAGGACAAAATAATAAGTGCATTTAACTCTTTTCTTGAAAACAATTCGATAAAATTTTATGCATTCATGCCAGCTGTTGCTGAGAAATAGTCTGGACAAAAGGAGGACGGGCAGAAGCGGCCGCTATATGCTCCCCTTGAAATTTTTCAGAAAGCATAAAATTGAGAGATTTCTTGAAAGATCATTATTCTGGGATAGTTCTTGAAAAGTGAATTACCGTCAAAACCAATAATGTTTCATTTATTCTTTTTTTTTTCACTTGTTTGATAGCCTGTAAATTGTAATGGGCTGAAATTCCTAAATCATGAAATAAATACAGTATATGTTTCTTTTCTTCCAAATGCTACACTTATCCCAGTTAAATGTTACATTTTTAAAGTTGTCATAAGTGAATTAAATAGCCAAAAATATATTTAATAATGCTCTTGCATGCTATTTTAACATAATCCTTTGTGGGATACAGCTATTACCACTTGGAAGAACAGTGTAGATCCAAATCAGCCAGCACATCCATGCCATCTGATCAGGATCTACAATGATTGATTTTAGATTCATTAGGTTACTTCTGTAAAACAAAAACAGCCAGTGAAGATCCAGAAATGATAGCAAGTACTTTCCAGCTGATTAAAAAAAAACATTTTAATTACAACAAAGGTAAAAAATAACTGCAATATAGTTTACAATATTTTATTATTGCACATTAATAAAGTTAGATATTTGAAATATTTTTATTTTTCCTGTTTATAAATATGTGATGATTTTAATGTGTCCAACATATTCTCTGCCAGTTTATTGGCAAATGTATATAATTACATGTATGTCACTCTTTCTCCACAGTAGCATTTCATAATACTTAAGTCACTTTAACTATTTCACTATGTCTCTGCATGACACAACAGCCTTCTCATTTTAACTGGTTTCTAAGTGTTCCTCTTCATGAGTAAGTTAAATTATGTTTTTTTACAAATATCCACTTTTAACAAGCCAATTCAATTAGTCTTTGAACATCCAATGCATTCTAAACTTTGAGCTCAAAACATTCTGATCCCACATGATCTAGAAGGTGACTATTGTGAAACATCCAGTCTAAATTGGTTCGATGAACCTATTCTTGAAGATTCCTGTAAAACAAAAAAGTAAATATTTGAAATATGATTTTTTTTAAATATTCACTTAAGAAATCCTGCAACTGTTATAATAATGATACTTAAAAATAAGTAGAATGTCAAAGGAATAGCAAAACAATTTAACAAATTGCAACAATAATAGAATCAGACTGTTGTCGTGCAATTTGTCAAAATAATCTATTTACTTAATGAAGATAACTCATTAAGTTTTAGACCAATTACATAGAAGAAAACCTAAATACAATGAGGTCTTTTAATTAAGCATACAAATGATAAATGTTCATGTGCTTTAAATTAATCAGATGCAAATGAAATCCTGGAAACATCAACTTAGACTATTAATTCAGTTTAAGTGCATTCATTAACACTAAATCAATGTCTAATTATGCTAAAACATAGCAGGAGCCATTCTCAGAAAGAAATCTAAAGAAGCTAAAAAATGAATATGAACAATTAAAAGTGTTTATATATGAATCAATGTGGTTAAATACTCTGAAATTTCACTCTCTTAACTTCAGGGTCAGAAACAGAAAATGTAAGATATTTTACAGCTTTCTAACATTGCCTCAATGATTTTGTCAGAATGCGTGGGGAATTAAATAAAGACCTATATATGACAGTAATATATAGATCTTTGTTAAAATGAAACTTACACATTTTTTTTCCAATTTATATGAATAACAACAGTAGCCTGTGTCTGTCTTCATATTTTTGTATCAACACCATACCATTCAACCTGAAAAATATGAGTCAAAGCATTTAGAATTAAAACTCAATCACAATGTAATTTTGAGAATTCTGATGCATATTCTTATAATTAATTCTCTTCAAGCATGTAAAATGTATATCTGACTTGCCAGTTACATAAAACTATTGGAGGCATTTTTGTTTGTCAATATTTCTGTTATTAAAATTGTAAGAACATGTTCAAATCCCAGTTAAAGCTGCAATCTATATAAGTGGCAAAGCTTTTGATTACCTATTCTTTCAAAAGAACTAGCTTTTTTTTAATTAAGACTACAAAACTTCAGTACATAAAATGAATAGGATGAATCAATTTAATTTAAATAATTGACTTTTAATTTGGCAAAGCCTTAACTTGGATCTTTTGGAATAAACATCAAGATTTAGGTATTGTGTTTTAGCAAATACAAAGGGACCTGGGTCCAAGATCATAAAACTAAGTTTTGAGATCAGTCTCAAATCTCAAGGATCTGATTGGCTGAAATGGCGACTGGTCGCCATTTCAGCCAATCAGATGCTTGAGATTTGAGACTGATCTCCAGATTTGGTTTTATGATCTTGGGCATAGAGATTAAACAAGCATTCCATATAATACCAGTCAACATTTTCAGTTTATTGTTACACAGGGCTTTTTCAGCCAGTCTCACGGGGCCGATATTGGGCCCCATTCCCAATGCTAATTAGGGACCATTTTTCCCAACTTCAAGGAAAGAATTTCCAATTGGAAAAAAACAATTCCCATTTCAACAGAAATACCCTTTTGTTTATAAAGTAGAAGCAAAAAAATGAGAATCCATATAATCAAGAAGCTTTCCAAATTACAGAAGTTGTTTGTTTACTTTTGATCAGTGATCTGTGAAAACTACATTCCTTGATTTTATATATGTAACCCGAGTGTAAAAGCAATATATACCACATAAACAATTCCCAATTTCGACGACAGGGGCCCTTTTCCCAAATCAGTCTGAAAAAGCTCTGTGGTATCAATATTGAAATGTATCATCAATATAATATACCGAGGTTTCAAGTATCTAACTAGCTACCCTAAGACATAGCTAAAAAAACTTTTCATTACTAGCTCAAAAAAGCTTTTCATTACTGTGTTTTTCTTTACCACCGACAAATGATTGTTCAAATTGTTGACAATACACATTGTCCATGAAGTTGAAGCTCCAACAATTTTCAAAATCAGATCTAAAAATTAATTAGTGGAATGGGCAGTTTGATGTGTCATTATATATTTGATTAGCTTCGTGTGTACGTTGATGAATAAGCATTAGTCGGTCCAATACTAATATTCTTTCAAAATATGTAAACTATTTTGGTACGACAAATATTGAGGTCGATTTGAATAGACCATGAATGAGTGATCTTTATCGTCCTACCTTTCCTTACAGGGTATTAAACACTATAAAAATAATAACCTAATAATCATTAAATGACAATCTAACAGACATTTAAGTCTTTTTTATTATTTTGAAATTACAAAAACCAACTTACGTTGTTTGACCGTTTTCTATGACGTGTGCACAAAACAGTGACCTTGAACAGTGAGTCACCCGTAAAAAGAATTAAGAGTGGACGAAAATACAACGTTAATAAGATACCAACTGATAACTAATGTTGAAAATGTATGTTTAGATGATCGTCTGCTTTGAAATGAAGTTATTTTCGGCCATCTTGATGTTAAACTTAAGAAATTTCTTAAAATTTAAGATACCTAGGTAGGTATCTTAAATTTTAAGTAGAAAATATACCAACTTAGCGAAAATTAAGAAATTTCTTAAGGTAAAATGTTTTATGAATACCACTTAAGAAATTTTCGTAAACTTAAGTTAAAAAATACAAAAACTAAGAAATATATGGAAAACTAAGTTATTTTAAAACTTAAGTTGCTTTATGAATACGGCCACTGATCAGACTGCACAAATGAGCCTGCTGAACTGGATATACATTGGTCACTAATGTAATAAAGGGTGTATTCATGAAGTAAAATGTAAAAAAAAAACTAACATAGTAACTTATATTCATGCACCGGTAGATTCAGTGTGTTGTCTTTTGTACATTCATGCAGCTTTAATAAATGAAAATAAAGAAATTTATGCAAACCTTGTATCTGTTTACTATAGTAATGTTCATATTCTGTGCCATAGCCGTCTACCAATTCAGCATAAGTATCTATAGGCTTCATAAGCTTGGTGATACACATCTCTGAAAATAAATGTTTTATTTTAAATCTTCTCTGATAACTAGTAAGTCAGTTCTACAGTACCTTTTGTGGTATACAGTATCTTTTGTGGCTTATGAAGATGTACATAAATTGTTGTTGCAGTTAACAGTAAACAATTCATACTGTTGCCATAATTTATTTATTACATGTAGGGTCTTTTTATTAAAATCACATAAGAGGAAGATGGTAATGATTAAAAAATTCATTCCATCTTTAATTCCCACACAAGATTAGCATATAACCAGAGTGTTATCACATTTTAAAGACCACAAAAAGATGTGCCAGCTGATCTGAATCTACATCTATGCCATCTGATCTGGATTTACATGGGCTAACTATTTGTGGTAAAAAGGTGTGTCCATGAAGTAGGTTAAGTTATTAACTGTGAAAACTGAAACAGCATTGTTTTCTTTCTACAAAAAAGTGAACAAGATTATGAGATTTATCCACTAAATAAATGATTAAATAAGTGACCACATGGACCCATCATGTATGTACAACATGGTCCGCAGAGAAACTTTGTGGCGTTTGATTCTGTGTCTTCCAAAATTTTGGCATGTTCAGGTGATGTTGTGTGAACATGCCAGAGATTATGGTACAGCATAGCAGGGCTGAACAAATTTAGATTTTTTAGTAACTAGTCCAGAACTAGCTGGGTAAACAGTTCAGCTAGTCCCACTTTTGCACAAATAAGCAAATTCTGATGTCAGTATTAACAGTAAAGAAAGAAACAGGAAATTCAAGAGGAGGCCTTACATGTTAAAATAGATCTCAAAACAGGTTATTTTGTAATAAACTTATTGCTGTTGTAATATGATATGCATTATGGTGCTAAAAGAGAATGGTGCATATCAAATTAACGTTTAAACTAGTCTACACTAAAAATTTACCTAGCCCACGGACAAGCAATCAGATATTTTGAGATTGTCCGATACAATTTTCAGCTTGTCCAAGGCGTTGCGCTAGTGGCTTTGTCCAGCCATGCACAGTCATGTAAAGGAAGGGCCAATTCTGTGCTGTTTGAGTGTTTGTACAGTTTATTAAAGGGTAAATTAAAAAAAATACCTCTCCAGCAGTCTAATTTTTCTCCTTTTCCAGTTTCATGCTCTTTGAACCAGATTTGTCACGCATATTTCATAAGTATACTTCAAAGTGAAATACAAATTACAAAAAACAAATTTTATAAACGATAATATTTTCCCAATGCATGCATATACCTTCCGATGACTTAATTTATTTTCTTAGAGACCAACTTCCTTAAAGTCGCCGGACTGTCGGACCTGTCCTGTACAATTTGGACTGGTCTGATGTGATTTCCAATGTTGTAGGACCGTGTGTCCGGCAAAAATTTGATCTGCATATTCCAATTTTACTCGCTAAATTACAATTTTACTCGCTGTTTTGATTCAAGACTGTTTCTAGGGAAATGAGTGAGGATATCTGAATGAAATATTTTACGTATTCGTCATAATGACAATTTGTACCACTGAAAAAACCAACAAAAACACCCTTAATATAGTGTTTTGCTTATTTAAGGTTGTTCGCGCCCATGGCCGAAAAACGACGTCAAAAAATGAAAATAAAAATAGTCACTTGAAACTTTGCATAATATCGTAAAAATCATTTTCCCGTTGCCTGGTTACCAAATTTTTGGAATGACGTCGCGCGCTTTCGAATCAGACGCGCCACCCAGCGGTAGGTGTATATTAACGCAAGTGTTTCACTATAACTTGAATAACTTTGCAAAATATTGCGTTAAATCTTTTGTAAAAAGTGTTTCCGACAGAGAAATGATTTAGCTACGTTTCCGTTATAAATTTGAAATCAATGTGTAATTTACGGACATTTAAAGCGACGTCAAAAATTAAAAAGTCGCAAATTTACGCTAAAAGACTGAATCACGACCCAAGCGTAAGCTAATTTTTCTCGAAAACGGTGTGGTAGAAGTTTTTCATTTTTTCACAAAATTTTGATTGACATATATGCTATCGAATAAAAAAAACAAAACAATATGTCATCGGTCTAGATTTTCTGTAATTTTGCGTCAAACATGCACAGTACGTCGATATAAATAACGTTAAATTTTACGCGACGTTTAGAAATTCGAAGTTAGTATGATTATTAAGTCGATATATACATTCAAAATCATTTAAGGTCATTAAAATACCATTTAATTTTTAGTATTTGGTTGAATGTGAATTATTGTCGCTCATTATGAATTCCACAAAATTAACATTAAATTCAACAGTTTCTAAAACTTTTAAAATATGATTTTTGTTCAATGCAAATGACATTCATTTGCCTTGTCGAAATTAGTGGATTACTCAAACCAGACAAAATTGATTTTTTGTTTGGTAATAAAACGAGTTTTTGCAATAAACTTCACGATATGAAAGAAGCGGTGTGTGTTTTCCAGTAGTCATTTGAGAGGCTTAGCGCAGCATAAAATGAAAAGATGCTAGCCGATTTTCATTAAGCTGGATGCTCAACAGAATCTCTTTTATTCAGTTTTATTTCTGTAAGTACTGGTTTCATAAGAACGACTTACAATAACTTATGTACTGATAATCAATTGGCGGGATGGAAAACATAATTATTGTACATGTACCAATTTTTTTATAATGAAAGTAAAATAAATGCCATAAATGCAAAACTCGCTAACTAATGTGTGACTGACTGACTGACTGACTGACTGACTGACTGACTGACTGAATGCATGAATGAATGCATGAATGAATGAATGAATGAATGAATGAATGAATGAATGAATGAATGAATGAACGTGCATTTGAACGGATCTGACGTCATCCAACCGTTTGCATTTGAGTTAACGTAAAAATGAGAGTACGTGTAAAGGGAAAGTTTAAGAAAGATTCACAAATAAAGAAAGAGAGTGGTTTAAAAAAGATTTCGGCAAGTACGGCTCCTGAAGAAAGCTGGTTAGATGGAAGGCGCATCGTCGAATTTGGAGTTTTAATAAAATATTTGGAAAAATGCAGTTGGTGTGAAAACAGACTTTCGCTATGCAATATTATCGGCGAAACAAGACACGGCTTGGATCTATTTTCACAATTAAATGCGGTCTTTGTGGAAAAGAAAATGCTGTACTGACTGGGAAAAGACACTGCGCATCTCCAAACACTAGTTCTGAAATATGTTTTGATATAAACACAAAACTAGCAGCAGGTAAGAACATTCTTAATGGCCCTTGTGATTTTTATGATAAACCCTATTAGTAAGTGTAGCCTTCATTTGCATGACCGCTATGTAAATGCCAGTCAAAGTAATTGGTTATAATCTGCATTGAATCTACCTATGCTGAATTTCCTAGAACTGTATATTTATTACCAGTATGACACACAGCAAAAGAAACAAATAAAATTCTAAACAATATGATTTGTACATTCGGTTAACACTGATAACTGTGCCATTAACGACCGGTCCAATTGATTTTATGAGTAACTTCCCTTGAATTAGAAAAAATCAAAATTGTTTACAATATACCATTTGAGTCAATAATTTTCAAATGTATAGTATACTTTTCTTCATTAAACTATATATCTGTGAATGCATTATTTGTCTTTGGGAGAACTGATCTGATAGTTCTTTTTATTGTCACCCGAAATTTAATATTTATGAAAAAAAAACATTTCCTTTTAGTGGTATGTAAAAAACACATCGGCTACTATTAACATTCGAGTGTATATATCATCATTGTATACTCATGTTTTTGATCACAGAGAAAATACCAAGCAAATTTGGTGTCTTTGTGGAATATCTATATGGGAAATTGCTGTCATAGCTGTTTTGACTGAATGGAGTATTATCTTTATCAAGAACATACTCTACTCAACAAAAATAAAAAGTATCCACTTTCCTATCTTAAATTTTGTAAAATTTATAAA
The DNA here is from genome assembly GCA_038501625.1 of Corbicula japonica. Lineage (NCBI taxonomy): Eukaryota > Metazoa > Mollusca > Bivalvia > Venerida > Cyrenidae > Corbicula > Corbicula japonica. The sequence goes on along the minus strand of JAZAYU010000184.1, from coordinate 419,565 downwards.
CGAAAACTCAGAATTCTGTATGTGGACAATTTTGCATTTCTGTTATCATTGCAAAGAGAAAAAGTGTTCTTGAAAATCTGAAGCCACAACTTAGTTATCTTTCCCTTTGTTGTAATGAGGGTTCCAGGAAAAAGTCATTGATTCTTTGAAGTATTCACATTAATTTGAATTAAATCAATCTTTCCACCTCTTGTGATCAATAAAATCACAAAACATTAATCAATAAAACAAGTAATCCTCGATAAACTACGCTAGAAAGTCCAACCATTTCCAATTACCTCTCTTTAAATTGAATATGTAGTGTTTTGTAATCCATTATTAATTGTTATTCGACTGGCCGTTGCTTAGGTCTTGGTGTGGAAGATTATGTTTATGAACAATTGAAATTAAAAACAATTGAGATTAACCAATTAAACACCATTCAAAGCGTACCTGATTAAATGAAAATACGTTAATGAGAATATAAGCATAAAAAGTGGATACTTTTTATTTTAGTTGAGTATATATTTTGTCAACAAAATGGCTGTTAAGTTATAATATGTTTTACAGAAAAGGTTTGTTCATTTTGCGTTAGGTTTGTGACCACTAACAGACAGTGGAAAATGGAGTTAACGTTTCGAGACTGGTCTACAATACTTTCAAATAAATAAGCCCTGTACATAATAAGTACATGTAAAAGACTCCTGCAAAATATTCGAACCACGAAAACTTGTTATAAAGTTACAAATAACACTGTAACTATGTTGAAATAATAACCGCAAATACATTTGATTTCCAGCTATGCTTAATGCAGGAGTCGGGGAAACGCAAATAAATAATATTTTATGTGAACTGAATCTGCCAACGATCCACCACAAAACATTGAAAAGAAGAGAACGAGAAATAGGTGCGTCTTTTGAGAAGGTTGTTGAAGAAGTATGTGATTTGGCAATAGAAGACGAGATTTCACACATTAACACCCTTAATTCTTTAAACAGGTATGTTAACCATGCATGATTTTACTTTGACACAATTACACATTTTAAATTTAAAAGCACTTAATTATTTTTAGTTAAAGAGATGAGATGTTTCTTTCACATAAGGTTAAAATACATGTTTTAACACTGTTATTTCTATTGAACATCTAAGAATCTGTCTTCTTTGTACGTCCTGGTATTGAAATGCAAAATGCAGCGTTTTCGTTTACTAGGATTGAAAGCAGACGTGAAAATGTTGCAGAGGTGTCCGTTGATGGAGGGTGGCAAAGGCGGGGAACAGGTCATAACAACAATAGCTTATCAGGTAATTAACACATCGAATTTAACATTGTCAGACAGACAGTTATATGCACATTGGAGGTTTAATGACATTTTAGTTGTAAAATAGGGAGCATAGTTGAAGTTCGAAAGTTTCGAATACAGCACCGCCATATCAAATAGCTTTATACCAAAGTATAGCAATATTTAAAGAGATTTGTAAATAGTTTACTATTCCTGGTTAATATTATTCCTGTTATGCGGTAACCCCAAATTGAGTTAATTGATTTTCACTGTGTCTTCAGAGTTTCGTTTTGCCTTTTAACAGGTCATGTGACAGTTTTAGGTAAACATAAGAAAAAGTGCCTAGCATATGGAGTTGCCAAACAAAGTTGTCGAATATGCCACGCCAATAGAAGACGCAAAGTGATAACCGTGCATCAATGTCGCAGGAACTGGAGCGGCTCGTCAAAGGCCATGGAGCCGTTCTTAACAGTAAGATGCATTTCAAAACTAAAGGACAAGGGACTGGACGTTAAAAAACTAATAATGGATGATGATACTACGACATTGTCAAGAGCGCGAAGATGCTTAGGTGACGAATTGAAAAAGGCTAGTGACAAAAACCATGTCATAAAAAATGTAACAAATGAACTTTTCAAAATCAAGAAAGAATATAAAAGCTTGACCTACAAAACTTTAAAATACTTGAGAAATGTTTTGCATATGCTGTCAGTCAGAACACGGCAAACCCAGACGGAATAAAAAAAGACATACAAGCAACAGTCCCGCACGCGTTTCGCGACCACGCTCTTTGCGACAACAGATGGTGTAACTTTTTAGGAAATCCGTCTGATTATAAACACAAGTCTTTACCGTTTGGCAAAGATTTCGATGATCTCAAACTGAAATCAGTGCTACAGAATTTGTTCAGCAAGTACAGTACAGACGCAATGGCTGAAAAACTGTCAGATCTTCAAACATCGAGAAAATGGATGCTGTTAGAGAGAACAGGAGACGAACTATGAACAGCTTGGAGAAAAAAAGACGACGACGAGAGCTAAAGGAAGAGAGGACAATAAATTTATTAAAACAAGAAGTTGTTGAAGGCTCAACGAACCAATCGGCAATTGATGTCACCGGCGAAGTGGACGATCAACTTATTGCAGAAATTGATCTGCTAAATGTCGATGGAATAAATCAAAACACCTTACCTTCTTGTTCAAATCCTGTCCTAGTTGCGTTTGATTTGGAGACAACAGGTCTCAGTTAGTATCATCTAGGCACATTTCTTCTTTAACACGTTTGAAATCAATGATAAAAATACCTATCATAGCTAAACGTTAAAATTTCATTATACATTGAAAATAAGCTGATTTGTTTCTTGTATTCATAAACTCGTGTTAATTTTGTTATCAAGCTGTTGTAATTCATGTGTAAGCTGAACACTGCTTTTTTCAGGCAACGAAAGCGACATTATACAAATTGCTGCCAGACACGTAGAAAACGGCGAATCGTTTAGTTTATATGTGCGACCTGAGAGTGGCAACATTCCTCAACACATTACCAACATCACCGGCATTGAAATACACGGAAACAAAATGTATCATAACCTCGAGTTTGTGCAGCACACCACAATAGTTGAGGCCATCAAATCGTTTACCGAATGGTTAAATAAATATCAGTCGGTTGTACTTTTAGCACACAACGCCCAGTTTGACGCCAGGATCCTTATCAGCACTGTTTCAAAACACAATATGATGTCATCATTGTCCCCGATAGTTGGATTTGTTGACACTTTGAAATTGTTTAAATCATGTTTTCCTGGACGTGAGAAAAACGGCTATAGCCAGTCTGTCTTGGTAAAAGACCTTTTGCAGAAAAGCTATGAAGCTCATAATGCTATTGAAGATGTTAAAGCACTCTGCGAACTGCTTCGTCTTATTAATGAAGTAAACATCGAACAATTTATCTTCACAACGGCCCATGTATCTGTAAATATCCAGCGCCTTGCTAATGAGAAATCATTCCTCAATACATTTTCTGAATTGGTAGAACATAAAATTGTAAGCAAGAGACAGGTAAAAATTTTAGCTGGTTTTGGTTTGTCAGTTAGTCATTTAAAAACTGTTTGTTCTCGCTCAGGTGTAGATGGACTGTTGATTTTCTTTAGAGATAAAATTGCAAGACCAGAAGGAACGAGTGTCACGGTATATGACTATCTATGCGGTCATAATAGGATTGATTGAATGATGCGCTTGTAACTACACATATTAGTACTGTTGTATCATTTAATTTCGCGAGGATCAAATTTCGCATTTATCACAGAAGTTACATTTTCGCGAAGGCTTAAGTTCGCGCGCATTTGTATCTTTCTCATAAGACATGATATCCAATGGTTTGATTTCGCTAGTGTTTAATTTCGCGCACTCACCCCAGCGCGAAATAAGCGAAATTAAACCCCGCGAAATATAATGATACCACAGTAAATGAATAACAATGTCATTAACAATTATTATTGATAATAATTAATTTAATTATTGTTTTAAAACTGTCAAAACATGCTTGGTAACTTTAACGATTCAACTGTGACAGGAAGATGGTTCTAATTTATGTAGATTTAAAAAATTATCTGGAAGTTACAGTCAATCGTATTATAACAATATAATGTTTTCCAGTTTAAGCTTGTCATTGTAAACATCTATAATAATAAATATTCCATAGATGTAAAAAAATATCTCGCTACTCGTAAAAACGTCAAGCGTAACGTAAAATTTAACGTTATTTATATCAACGTACTGTGCATGTTTGACGCAAAATTACAGAAACTCTAGACCAATGACATATTGTTTTTATTTTTTTATTCGATAGCATATATGTCAAACAAAATTTTGTGAAAAAATGAAAAACTTCTACCACACAGTTTTCGAGAAAAATTAGCTTACGCTTGGGTCGTGATTCGGTCTTTTAGCGTAAATTTGCGACTTTTTAATTTTTGACGTCGCTTTGAATGTCCGTAAATTACTCATTGATTTCAAATTTATAACGGAAACGTAGCTAAATCATTTCTCTGTCGGAAACACTTTTTACAAAAGATTTAACGCAATATTTTGCAAAGTTGTTCAAGTTATAGTGAAACACTTGCGTTAATATACACCTGCCGCTGGGTGGCGCGTCTGATTCGAAAGCGCGCGACGTCATTCCAAAAATTTGGTAACCAGGCAACGGGAAAATGATATTTACGATATTATGCAAAGTTTCAAGTGACTATTTTAATTTTCATTTTTTGACGTCGTTTTTCGGCCATGGGCGCGAACAACCTTAATGTGTTAAATGTTTCAGTTAGACAGAAATTGTTTCAGAGTTGGCATAATGCCGGCAAATATGAGTATTTTCCATGCCGGCGGTATTTACCGATATTTACCGGCAAATACTGGCAATTACTGGTCGATTGAATAGACCAGTCTGGAATTTATAAAATATTATTTATTATCAGCATTCATATTAATAATTTCAAGTTTACCCATCAATTGCCATTATATGTATACGTTTATAAGTATAACACTTTTATCACTTTATCCATAATAAATATTTAAGTACTGAAAAAGTGGTCATCTGAATTGACCACCCATGGAATATATACAATACAATGTATCCCTTATAGTCAGCATGTGGACAACTTCAAATTCTAATATTAACAATAATGGATTCAGCATTTTAAAGGTTTTAATTTTAATTATAAACAATTAATGTACACACCTTACAATAAAATTTAAATACATGGATACAATAACAAATTTTAGGTAAGATACAAAGAAGTCTTTCTCTACCAGGTAATCTCTTCTTTCCCCTTAAAGTACATAATTATCTATAACAAAAAAAAAACAGTTTGGCAGCTTTGGAAATACACCAATACACAAATGGTACGAAAAATGAAATATTTTTTACTTTGTTTACAAAAACCAATTCGATTACTGGAATTTCGGTCGATTTCCAGTGTATTCGGAACGTTTCTGATGTAAAGATAACAGCAGCAATTTATTTTTATCCTCATTGGGTTTTCCAAATCAGAACGAGGCTGCAAGTGCACCTTTTCCCCCCTCTGTATGTCAAAAATTATGTAGAAACAAATGAAGATAACCTTTGTTACACAAGATACAGGTGATGATGAAAAGCGAGAGAGCGAGCGAGACAGTAATTAAGAGATAGAATGAAAAGAAAAACGAAACATGCAACAGAAAGAGTATTTTATTTCAAATGTAAGGGCGAGTGTACTTTCTGTAAGAGCGACTGTACTTACTCATTCACTCGGCCTGCAGGCCGAGTGGGTAAAAGAAAATTTCTACACCTCTGCAGAGCAATTATTCCTAAAATCTAAAATAAATAAAAAGTGGTAAACACGGCTTCGCCTTGCTTCCTGTTTAAATCATTCTACAATATGCCTCCATTTTTTATGAAATGTAGCTCTAAAATATTTTATTTGTTGTAAATGAAGCGTTATTCAGATAGCATTTGGTAAACCCAGCTTTATCATGCCTCAAACAACTTATATTAGCAGAGTAGCTTTATGCTATATCTGCAAACCTTGGGTTCAAATCCTGATCATGAATACACATCTTCAAGCTGGTCAGATTTCATTTGACCAGTTCTGTCAAGTCTACAATATCCAGAATTAATTCAACGCAATACCTAATCGCTTTCCCACACCAAATTAAAACGAAAGCAATTGATATGACTATCTAATCTGCAATGTTAAACTTACTGTTCTTGTTGATGATTGCAGTTACAAATGTAAAAAAAAGAAAAAAAACGTCGTAAATTTCCAATGTTTAGAATGTTGGGGAAACCGGTGTAATTGTCACTTTGCCACTCTGTATTTTAATAAATTAACCAAAATTCGAACAACTACCGTAATGCGCATCGCTACGGTGGAGTCTACTGTGAGACTGTAAACATGTGACAATATTAGGTTTTAATCAATGTAGAAACTTATTTACTTAATTTTTTAGGCGAGTTTAATCTTAATTGTTATCTAACATATGGAAGAAGAACTTCTGAAAATGTGAATCGAGAAACAAAATGGCGGCTTTTTAGTCTTTCAATCCGGAAGTAAGCACAAAAGACTATTGCACCCGGATGATAGTCACATAGTCCAATCAGAAGCCTTATTTTGCGACACGGTTTCAAAGTTTCTAGTTACTCCTTTTTGCTCATGCGAAATACCGTAATCGGAATCGACACGATTTCGCTTCGCGCGTCGAAATCGTAGGGTCGATTCCGTATGATTTTACTTCCCTTCATGATTAACCCATCAATACTGGTTAATTCATCTCCATAGTTCCAGTAAGCCAAAATCTGGGACGGACACTGATATTTTTAGAGCTGTCATCGATTCCTACAATATCGGCGTATCGACGATATTTTTTTCCCGATCAATAATCGATTCGCATTTTGAAATATCGATAACGCAGCCTACATAGGTAAAAAAATGTCAGAATTTGCCAGACGAAACGTCTATCGTGAGCCGAAACAGGTGCGCTGTCAAAATATAAACGGATAAGTCTAAGCCATTGACGAAATAGCGACTAAATAGCCGTAGTCTACAGACGGTACATCGTTGCAGAGTCTATATGCAGAGTCCCAAGCCGTTCAAATTAAAACCAAAATTAATGTATCAATTATTAATAAAATACTTCCAAATGGACTGTAAAGAAAGTTTTCATGCCATATTTTTTATTTATTTAGTGAACAGGAATGGCAAATGCTGATTTCCGTGGACTGGAAAGTGAATGTTTTAGACTATGCCATTACAAGTATAAACAAATGGCGGACGCCGAAACTGCGATAGAAAGAAAAATTGTTGAATGTTCAAAACAAAAAAGAAAAGAAAATCTAGTTTTGTATGGAAATATTTCGGGTACATTGAAGAGAATGTACAAATAAACCAAAAATTAGTTGGTTGCAAGTTATGTTACTCGATTATGCCGTTTTACTAGTCATATGAAGCATCTTACTGTAAGTCATGGCAGGACAGTCGTTGCTTTATTTTTTTTCATTTGTTTTACCATAAAATTCACCCGTTTGAAGAAGATAATAAAACAAACAATAACTTGTGATGCATCTTTATTTATAATAGATTAATAGATACAAATCATTCTTACAAACTACATACCAATTTACTGCAGGATGTATATAATACATGACAAATTTACAACTAATGACAACAGAAATTGTAAAAATGGTATAAATAGTAATGCATTGTATGTATCGATATATATCGAAGTATCGGTGATATTTTTTTCACGATATATTGATATCGTCGATACGCTTCAATCCATATCAATGACAGCTCTAGATATTTTGCTTCTGGCCAACTCTTGAGTATAGTCTTTTTCAATAAGACTAACTGATCATGTTGATCGGTCAAGGTTTTGTTTCTTTGTAAATTTCTGTCAGAGACAGGTTAAGTGTTAATAACCAAAATGAATACAGGAATAACATTTACATTACTTTCTTAAAACTAAAATATATTTTTCAAAAAACTCCTTTTAAAAAATATAGATTTTTTTTCATTTGTCCAACTGAAAAAAAGTAGGAATAGTAGGAGGTTTTTGTAAAATAGTAGGAAAAAGTAGGAACAAGACTAAAATGTAGAAAAAACTAGAAAAAAGTAGGAAAAAGATTGACCGCTTGACAGCCTACCTTCACAACTTTTGACGCACTGTTAGCGTCACGTGATTTGTTATTAAATTTGGTTGATTATCTGATATTTACAGATACCTGATATTATTGATATTTCTTTATTGATGAGTTAATGAATTTTGTCGATTACAAATAAAATTTCGGAAACTGTAATGACAAAATAAATGTTAATCCTTTGTACTACTTTGTTTTGCGTAATTAACTTATAGAAGAGTTAACAAGTTCCCAGGAGCTGTTTCGTTCATTTCCTTACAGTTGTACCTCCTTTTTATTTATATTTTACCAAAATTCAATTTAAATAACAAAAAAAATAACCGTCACCTATCGTTGTGATGGAAATTTAACAGAAACAAGTGTAAATATAAGGATTGAAACAAGTGTCTTTTTATTTTAATGGATAATGAAAAAGTGTTTGTCCTTTTGAAGTTCGTGAAGTCCTGGTCCCTTTGGAAGTTACCGTGAAGTCTACAACGCCAGCCTCGGGTTGAACACAACTCAATATTAAAACCAATAAACAGACTACAATTGATATTTGACGGTGTGCACATGGCGGTAAACATGGAACCTTCAATGCGATATTTTTAAATTTAAAAATATTCCATGTACAGCGACGTATGGTCCCAAAAATAAAAAAAATGTGTTTTGCCCTAAACGATAAGAGGTTGGAGCTAAACATAATAGAATTTTAAAGAAATCGGAAAAAATAAATCCTGCATATCTAAGACAACGACAAAGGCAAAACCAAAAAGTAGGAAATACATTGGGTTTTGAACAATATTCAAATCTATATTTATTTGAATATTGAAACCACCACCTTGAAACTGGCTGAAATAATAAAAAATAAACTTGGGGCGCGCCACGGGAAAAGGTACTTTCGGTAATAGTTTGTGACATTGAGTTGTTACTATATTTAGAAAGAACTTATAACTATCTATAAATTTCTCATAATTAACAAGTGCTTTTCTTACACATTTTGACAATAAAATGATATTTTAACGCGAAAGGCATAACAATAAATGTCGTCTGCTCAATTTTATGACGTCATTTCAAGGATTGACGTCAACTGGCCGAATGTACCTTTTCCCGTGACGCGCCCCATTTAAAACAGACTGTAAACAGAGTACAAAAGTGTCGTGTTCAAAACTTTTAAGGACGTAACTGATAACAGCACTGATTGAATGTACGGAAAGACTTTCTACTGCCGACAAACGTCACAAACAACGCTACTGTGATATGAAAATAGATAAAAGGGAACTTTAAAGCCGCCGAACACAAACACACCTTGGTTTAACTAAACAACGTTTTGATTAAATGCATTTTTTTTTTCATTCAATCAATAAAAATCAATTAATTTTTTATCAGTCACGAATATATTATGCAACCGATACATTTACAACTGTAGTGAAGGCACATCAGGAAAAAGCATTTTCAGAGTCACATCCACTTCATACAGTCTACACGAAGATTGATCAGTACTTACCTTGGATTTCACAATTGTCACCTATGAAGCCTTCAACACAATCGCATGTGTGGGTGTTTACGCCATCTGTGCAGGATCCGCCATTCTTACAAGGATTTGGCATACAATTATTAACACCGCCTGAAGAATACACTATATTCCTTAGTAACTCATTGTTTAAACTAAAGTAGTCATTAATGAAGAGCATTTTTCCCTCATCCAATAAAAAAGGAAAAACTAAAATTTTATTTTAAAATAAACACAGTCGCGAATATATGCTCAACAAAAAAGATCTGCAAACAAGTGTTCTTTTGCAAAAAAAATAAAAATAAAATATTATTGCAAAGAACTGAAATAAATACTTAAATCTGTTGATATATTGTTTGTTCACAGAGTTAGAACGAAAACGAAATATAAATCGGGTGGTACATAACCAAGAAATATCAGTTTGAGTATGACCGGGTCAAGTCAAAAGTTGCAAAGATCGCTGTATCAAGGTAAAGGTGTAAAATCTCTACTAAAGTCTGTCCCACTGATTTTGTGACCTTCTGTATTTTTACATTCAAAACAAATAATAAAATAAGCATGAAAATAATAGGTAAATATAACCATTAAGTAAATATCTCCAAACCGTTTTTTTTTTTCGCTTTTTTTTATCATTGTCATATTAATAATTTCCTTTTATATTCACATTTTTATAAGTTTTCTCATCCGCTCTAACGTTAAAATGTCGAGGTACGAAAAAGACGCGTGACGTCATGTACACAAATACAGACCGGGGGACATGTCAAACATGACGTTTTCATTGAGTTAACCAACTGCGCTAGTTATAGTGGATTTAGGCCAGTATTCCATAATTTCGTGATCTGTGTCCGCGGCCGCGTCCATGTCCGCGATTTTTCACTCACAAAAGATATCGTTGGGCATTGTGTACACGCCGGTCACGTGATCATCACATTGACCTGTGTACTTTCGCTCAAAGTACACTGGGATTGGGACTAGTTAGTTTGATGACGTAGCAGCTATTTATAGAATGCCTTTAGATCCGCTTTTACATACAGATATAAGACAGTGTTTAAAAGTCACATTAGACATAAAATAAGGGATATACAACTCAATATTACGGATTATCTGATACGTTTCTGAGCTAAATCGACAAAAATTACCATATTTAATCATTTGTCTTCGGTTAACTGACGTAACTACATTGCGACTGTTAACTCCGCGTATGAAGACAAAAATCCTGATGAGGATTGTTATGCGTTCTTATAATAGAGGTCTATGTTAGCCTGATGACGTGACCGCTATTTATAGAATGTATCGTTGGGTATATCCCATACCTTCGTGTACGTTCTATAACGCGGACACGGACGCGGAAGTATGGAATATACCCAACGATATCTTTTGTGAGTAAAACAAAATCGCGGACAGGGACGCGGACACGGATCACTCATCACGGAACTATGGAATACCGGCCTTCGTTCTCCGCACTTACAAAGCACGGTGTGCGCACGGACCTCTGCGGTTTATAAAATATATACATGTATCGAGTTTCGATAGGTCGCCCTCACGTTCACCGCATTGCACGCACTTGCAACGGGCGAGCGAGTTAGAATACCGTACGTGAGCACCGCATGTAAGTACTGCCTCCGTACGTTAACAGAAATCGCACGGCGATCTTGCGTTGTAAGCACATTGTCAGCACCTACGCAACCTACGATGCATGCAACCGCTTACCCCTAGCACTAAACATTGTAGACCAGCATTTACTCATTTCAGGTATGAGTTGCTTTGGTATATCGTCCATGGATTTCAGAGTTCTCATGCAAACGGTTTTTCTTTTGTTTTAGTATGTGCCTGGTAATTAGAACATGAATTAGAATAAATTGAGCATGCAAACATTTACTACATCCTTAGCTAAATACATTTCGTTACTAAAATCTAGGTGGCAATAAGTATTTCCCCCAAAATTCAATTTTGAAAATTTAGCCACTTTTTGCCATTTGCAATGTTTGCGGAACCTTAAACTAATGATTTGTGCAGTTTTAAAATAGAGTTTAATTCGGTATATATCATTATTTATTTTATGCTTTCAAATGAAATACAGAATTTTCCCGTTGAAATAAAAGTGGTATTTCACTGTTTTTAAGTAGTGGAATATCATTTTTATTTCCACTATTTTTTCACGTTGGTACCCAAACGCACATAACTTTCCGAATGAGAACGTTTAGAAAACTGGCTAAAATTTTGGTAACTGACGCCATCACGTCACGTCATAAACGAACGTTTTGAGAGCGATTTCATGCAACTTTTCTGTCGTTTCACATAAAATGTGCACTAAAAGCATAAAATAAAAAAAGCTTTGCCACTCGTGAAAATACGAATTCCGGAGCTCACTGGGTAAATATATTTCTATCTTTCACTAGTAAAAACAAATATCCTCTATGTCCTATTTGATGAAATTTAAAACGTTTAGATATTGTATAAAATGTACAAGTGTGAAGAACTATTTGGCCGAGAATATTTTGCAATCGACAACTGTTGAGAATGCATATCAGGAATAGCCGTATGTAGAAAAACATCCACTCTTCAAAGGCTGGAGAACGAGCATAAATGTACAACAATGTATGAGCTGTACCTTTTGATAAAGAGGTCAATTAACGAAAATGTAAAATTCTAGTTCTTCGGCTTCGGAACTAGTCTGGTACCCGACGTACTATCAAACAGTACTTCAAGCATGGGCTAAAATGCCAGTGTCCTGTGTCAGTAGTAAATTTATATTAAATGTTAGATTTCGGACCATTTGGATGAAATAACAAAATTATTGTATATACTATCCCACTGTAGATTAACTATAGCATAAGAATTTTCTTCCGATAACTATACAATTTAATAATAACCGATTTTCTCTTGACATAGCTTCGACCAAAATAACGAAAGGGTCGGTATCAATATATGCAAACAAAAAAAAAGATACTGAGGGAGTTTGAAATGTTTGATCCAACAAATATATAAGTTTGGTCTAACAAATATACATATGGACAAAAGTAATGTCCAGTATATAATATCTTTTAATGTGGAACGCGACACTGCGAATTTTCAAATTTCTTTATGAAATTTAGTATGGTATTTATTTATTTATTGACAATGACTCCATCATGAATCCTCAAACCATTTTTCGATTAACCAAAAAGTTGTTAAGATATTTACCTTCAAAGTTAGCTATCAACGCCAGTTTTCTGAGGTGACGTCGACAACGCTCGCCGAAAACTTTTTCGATGATAGACGAAAATTGGATTTTTTTTATTTCTGATTTTCATTTATTCTTTCACAGTTGAATTGGCGCTGAAAATACCTTTCCGGTGATATTCGGGTAAGATTCCACATATTGTGACCAGTTTTAACAACGTTTTGTACCGTTAAACACTGTTTTCGCGTTAAAATGACGTCGACTTTAGCCCTTTTTGTCGACTATTTCAAAATTGTGAAAAAAAACCCGAATTGAATTTTGATTTTTTTTTTGCTTAAAAAGTTTGAAAAAAACAATTTCAATCAAATAAGCGAATAAAATTCGGGGTCACAGACTTCGTTATTGCTCAATGGCCGTTTTTGTCACCCCTCCCCCTTTAAAAAAATTGTAAAGTAAAGGGTCGTTTCTGTAAATTTATGACTCTTCATTATAATTCTTCAATATTACATCAATGAGATAAGGTAATTTAAGATGAACAAAAAATGAATAAAACATATTTTTACACAACATGCGCTGTTTTAATGGCAGGTTAATTCGCACGATAATTTCACATTTTTTTGGAGTTTTACATTCAATTGTTAAGAAACGTTCTCTCTGGTGTTAATTTGTTTAACTGCTATGAGGAACCTCGTGAGATACTGTGGTATCATTATATTTCACGCGGGTTTAATTTTCGCGTACTTTGCACAAGAAAACGTGCGCGAAATAAAAGTGCAGTGAAATTTAACCATTATTATCTTATCAGGAATGCTTGTAATATACATGTAAATGCGCAAATTTATGGCACCGCAATGGCTTATGCGCGAAAACTGGTCCCCGAGAAAAAATGCTACTACAGAAATAAAATGAAAAAAGCAAAACTTGTCATTATATTGTTATGGCATCATTTGGCACGATGAACTTTTCGACTGACTCGTAATGAAATCTTTTTGCCGCAAATGAAATGAAATTTATTGACACACTAGGTATTTTCGGGGTAGATGTGTGTTTAATTATTACAACTAAATCTCAATAACTTTATAATAAGAGAAACAATAAAATGTTCACTTGTTGCATTACAGTAGCAGCTGCTGTTATAATACAAAACAAAACAAAAATCGTAGGACAACACAGACTGTGGTCTATATTCAAAAAATTGTTTGCGTTATTGCAAATTTTTATTTTTAAATTTCACTTAACCCTTTCCTTAAACGCCTATATGGAATGGACGAACAGTGTAGAGCCCGATCAGGATAAGGATCAACACTGTTCGCTTTTGATTTAAAAGAATATTTCTGACCAAAAATCTAACAGTGCAGATCCCGATCAGACAAAATAAAAAAAAAGTCAAATCGATTAGATCGGATGTGCCTGCTGATCTGGATCTACGCTGTTTGCTAATGCGATAAAAGGCGTAAATATATTTTAAAGGCAAGGGTTAAACGAATTTGGGATTATTTCTAAATCGATTTTTACAGCAATTTTATTTGTCTGATGCTGTTTCGTTTCGTTGTACCTTTCTATGTAGATTCGATGCCCACAAACAGGGCACATACAAATGTAACACGGAATCGCCGGTCTTATACCTTTTTTAGCAATCTCTGGCGGAAAAGAAACAGACACGTACAGGAACCACGTGTTGCGTGGTCTGTGTATGTATCGCAGCCGTTTATGAGAAAGTACATGAAAACAAGAAAACGAGGGGCGTATTCCATACCTCCGCACCCTTCACCGTTGTTGTATCAATCTTCTCACTGTGTGCGATTCTCACTGTCACAAACAATAGTTCAAGATACATACCACTTAATTTGGCTATTCCTTTTCTATACTTTCTATGCGAACGCTTTTGTGAGAAAACTGTGACTTCTTCGATCAATCATAAAAGAATTTAGAATTTGCACAATATGAAATACAGTGTATATGGGTAAAAGGAATACAGTTACAGACGTACGACAACGCTAATGAAGCATCCCATCATTGAACAATAAAAATACCTTAGATGTAGGTAAAATCAATGTTTACCATTTAAAAATTGTAGCTTATAAGCAAAATGATTATATTTGCAGAAAATAATGGGAACAATCAAACATACGCACGGCTGATGGATGAACGGTTATCCCTTTAATTTTTTACAAGACAAAATGAGGCACTTAGCTAATTGGAATTGATAGATTTTCCTTTTATAGATCTGTTGCGGCTACGAAATATTTAAAAAAAATATTTTAGGCGTCACCGCGCACAAATTCTATTACTTGCATAGACTATCGATTTAAATTTAACAGTTTGAATCAAATGTCTATAACTACAAAAGAAATTTTGTGCGCTTCTTTCACTATGAGCACTATTAAATAAAGTTAGCACACCTTTGCGAAAATGTTTTGGCAATATTATAAGAAATCAGCAGAATTTATGAATTTTTTTTTGTAAGTATAACATCCGATACTTGATAATTAAAAGTGTAATGTGCGAAAAGAAATAATTGACGTAAGTATTATACGCTTTTTGAAATGTTCGTTTTTAGCCGTAGTAGCATTATCAAAGATATTTTTGACAAAATAACAAAAGAGAAATCGATGTCATTTTTTATTTTATAATTTATTTCAACTTCCTCAGTGGTGTCTGGTAAAGTTTTTAATTAATGAACTTTTTTTCCCTAAAATTTCCAAAAATAACGTATTTCTTCAAAAGGGGATAGGGATACTGAAAACGGTAATATCACAATAACTAAGTCGGTGACCCCCAAATTTTATTCGCTTATTTGATTGAAATTGCTTTTTTCAAACTTTTTAAGCAAAAAAAATTAAATTCAGTATTTGTCACTATTTTGAAAAAGTCGACAGAAAAAAGGCAAAACTCGACGTCATTTTTAACGCGAAAACGGCGTTTAACGGTGAAAGAGTATAATATTAATTATAAAATTTAAAACCCCAATTTTCGGCCAGCCCCGTAAAAGTTATCGTCGAGAGTCGCCGACTTCATCTCAGAAAACTTGCGATAATAGCTAACTTTGAAGGCAAATATCTAAACAACTATTTGATAAATCGAAAAAAAACGGTTTGCAGATTCATGCTGGAATCATCGTCAATAAATAACATTCCAAATTTCATAAAGAAATTATAAAATTCTCAGTGTCGCGTTCCACCTTAAACGCGTAAAATAAAAAAAAATCCAATTATCAACACATTAGTATATCGGTAGTTCTGGCTTTAATTCCAAAGTTCCGTTTTTCGTTGAATGCATATAAATGTCTTCTTTCCATCGATACAATGTACCATATTTATGAGTGCGATATAAAAACAATAAGATAATTACCGTAAGTTTTTGTAGACATGACGAGACATGTCCATTAGCACCATTAATAAGGCTTATTTTGATCCAAAAAATATATTTTTACTGCAAGATTCTTTTTACACAGGGCGCCGCCATTACCGGTGTATGCCTGACCCAAAAATGTAATGAAAGGGACAGGTAACCAGACTAACTCGGAACATTCAGTTACAAAAACTTATTTTGAACTGAAAGGTACTAACCGTCGTTTTCACAATTTATCCCTGTGTAGCCTTCCTCACAAGAACATATGTAGGAATTTTCGCCGTTTGTGCAGGTACCGCCATTAGAACAAGGATTTGACTCACATGCATTTTTGCCTGAAAAAATCATGACCACTCTTTAAGATTATTATGATTTTGAGCTTAACAAAAGTATTAATATAGTGGATTTTCTCAATCATTCTTACTTTGGTAATGAATTAAATAACAAGAGCTCTTTTTCAACAAGTTATGATTGTTGATGTTTATAAGAATCACTTATCCATGAGGTACAAGAAGCAACCCCACTTTATTAGCATGGCTTATCAGTGCTACGGTGAGTTAATAAAAGCTCTCTAAAATCATAAACAAGAACTTATGTGTTTGAATGTTTGATTGATGTGATGCTGTTATTTTATTTTTGTTATGAATGACAACTTTGCGGTGGAGTAGGTCAAGGATTTTCTAAACCTTGACGATGATTTTTTCGTTGATTTTTTGAAGAAAAGTTTTCAGGGGAAATGAATAAGAATAACATGTAAAAATTTTCCATTTCAAAGGAATTTTCTTTTACTAATAGTTTTTTGATTGCTCCTATCTTTAATTTAAATGTGTAGAACTTATGAGGCTTTTGTAGAAAATTCACGACTTAAAAGTAAATGTTCTTTGATAATATGCAATTGGGACTTCTATGTCATTTTGGGTATTCAGGCTATGGACTTGAAATTACAACTTGTTATTCTGGATAATTACTTAAGTATTTGCTGTGCTTCATGGTAAATGCTTTACCAGAAATTATTACATGTCAGTATTTTTTATGCCAAATATTTAGAGAAATAGGGCCCCATTCCCCCTCAAAATAGTATATATTTTCCCCCACATCCGTAAAAAATTCCCCCTTTGCCGGAGTCTGTAAAGCACCGTTCGATAGTGAAGATGATAAATCTGAGTTTTGGATATGTTTAATGGATACCCCACTGATGGATAATACAGTGACAATAATAATTGATAAATTTGCAGACAGAAAAAGACATTTCACTGTAGACCACTGACCTATTTAGAATTAAAAGATCAGTGAATACTGTGTTATGTTGTGTTTGACAGGCTGCAAGTATCTTCAAATCTGCAAATATTCCCCCTTTCCTTTGTTCGCGTCGCAATTTCCCCCTCCTAAGAGCTGCGACCCCCTTCCCCCAAAAGAGAAAAATGTTTCCCATATTCCTTTCCTTTTCAAATGATTGTAAATTAAAGTCTCGAGTAAAAACAAACTTAACAACTGGTACTGTTTGAAAAGAAAACATTCGTTAAATAACGTCACATATTAATCAAATGACGCAGGGATTGACATCAGGACGTAGTATTCCATATTGAGTTAATGAAAGTGTTCAAACAAGCACAAAGTGAAGCGATTGTCATTTTTAAAGAAGATATACTAAATAAGTAAATAAATGGGCAAGAAGTGCCAATTGTCGATAATGGCCCTGCCAAATAAAAAAACCTTCGGGCCATTATTCAAATGGAAAGTCTACTATCGATAATTGGCACTGTTTGTCCGTTTTTTTAACAATTATGAATCTTTGTGGAAGCTACTTAACATTGGATATTGTAGTGCTCAGTGAATATTTTAAAAGTTAATTTAATCCAGTTTTAGCTCAATATTTAATGATAGCTATAATTTCAGACTGATATAAAATCTATATACCGGTAGTATTCATACCAAAAGAAATACGCCAAAATTATGTTGTATTCATTTCTTACAAATTTACCTTGTTAGGCTTTAAAATTTAAATCATTCGGGTTCTTGAGGGTATTTCTCAAAACCTGATTTTGTATATATAAGTTTGGTGGTGTTTGAAAAATGTTTTTAAAAAATTATATTCCTAAAATGTACAAAAAAGCAGCTGTAAATTAAGTAATAATTATAAAATGCAACGGTTTATTAAATAGATGTTCATAGTTGTAAAACGTAAGTATTATTATTTACAAATTTTAGTTATTCAAATCATTGGAAAATTCAAAAAGATATAAAGTTTAATAAGAAATTTGACATTTCTTTAGATATTTGATTATAATAAGGAAATTTGATGTGACTTTCTTTGTTGTTCATTTTATCCGGGTATTCTTCCTAAAATGAATGATGTGATTTGATGAAAGAGCTCGATGAAATGAAGACTTGTACTTGTGTAAAAATTACCCTGACAAGATGTGATATTACAAAGTCTTCGATCAGTGAAGTCTCCACCAAAACAAAATCGTCCGTGTCGATCCGGTGCCGGGTTCGTGCATGTTCTGGTCCGGGTCTGTAATCCGATGTCACATGTAGCAGAACAGGAACCCCATTCTGACCATTCACTCCATCCACCGTCTATACCTAATATGTTTACGGATAGGAAAATATCGTTATATGAAACTATCATAATCTAGATGTTTCACGAACGTACATTGTCACATTGTCTAAGCGTACAGTTAACCGAAATGGAAGTTGCTGATCTGTACGCCGATGATAACATACATGTAGTTGCTTACAGAAAAACCTGCGACATCGAATTATTTATGGGTAAATAAACAAAATTTAATGTGCATTTGAAAATAAAAATATTTCTATGGTAAGTACAACGTTAATTGTTAGGCATGCTGTGATCATATAGACTTAAAGGAAGGGTTAGTATTGTTATAATCCATCATCCTTCCCAACTCGATCAGTGAAAATAGGAGCAAAACATTGAACAAAACGGGACGTTTTGGGATCATATTTCTTGGTGTACATAGATTTTGGATCATTTTTGTGTTCGTATGAGAGAAAATTCATTTGTTCAACTTGTGTTCTTCGTTGAACTGAGTTTGAACGAGTTAGCAACGAGAAAATGATACTTTCTTTATGTCACCGTAAATGATAAGACTGTACGCATAGTTGCAACTGTACGCGATTGTTAGTTGTTAACAGATGCCAAACATCTGTACGCATAGCTGTCGAACAGTTCATTAACAATTTATGGTTCTAGTTAATGGTTTCTGATTATATCGGCAGGTTGTCAATTTAGCTTCAGATAACTTTAATAATTCTTGCACGATAACCTGAAAAATGCTTATTTTTCAACAAATTTGCTCATTCTTAAAATAATACAATTGTATAAACAAATAACTGATCTAGGCTTCTGTTTCAAAGTCAGATTTGTTTTTAAATCTCTTGTTAGTAATTCATGAAAGGAGGCGTAAGAAAACGGCTAGAGTCCAACCGAGCTATATCAGTGGTAAGACCGAGTAAGATATGTAGAGGACCGCTGTAATGTTTTCATTTCTTCTCTGAAGTGCGAACAGTAGAAACCATAATATAGCCGGAATAATACGCATTAGTATTTCAACCATAGTTTCTAAAGATTACATAGAATGCTCCAATCAGATTAACATAATCCCTGAAATCTACCAATGAAAGTCGGCCAAAATAAAATCCAACTCGACATTTTAAAGACCTTAAACATGAAATTCTTAGCAGTTGCAGACGTAATTGTAGACTAACTTAATTCAGCCACGAAGTAGTGGATTTAAAAATCTGAAACCACTTAATGGAATTTTTCTGTCAAAGACCAGATTGTTAAAGTCTTTATGACATTGCATAATATTTGTGCTAAATGTATATTTTTGCCAACACCGGCAGGGATTTCAGCATGTTTATACTAGGTTTTATTTTATGTCACAATCAGTGTGATTTAAAATTTCTAGCAATTATCGGTGTTTTATTTGCAAAGTGTACAAATTTGTTCATATGGTTCAACAGTAGATCAGAGTAAAACCCTATCAATTTATAGCTCGAAACTTGCTTGTCAGTTCTAAAATGTGATCATATAAGGTTTTATTTTTGATAAATAATACATTAGATTTGGTTGATTCCTTTGATTGATTCCTTAAACAAGTTCTTGCTTCATTGATGCTTTTCAGTTGATCAGTATGTGATGCACATATGATCGCAACTGTTCGTACAGTCTGACATTGAAGTACTGCAACTTTGCGTACAGTCTTGTCACTTTCCGTTGCAACACAGAAAAACCTTTTTTTTCGAAGCTAATTCGTTCAAGCACCGTTAAACGTATTTTGTGAGCGTTGGAAATGATTTTTCTTTCACGGGAAGTCAAATATTATCAGTATCATTCACGTTTGTTGGGTAAAGATCGCGTGATCCAGCCCGAGTGAAATATGCACAAGGGCGGTAACGAGGCTCTGTCGAGTTACCGCCTAAGTGCATATTTCACGAGGGCTGGATCACGCGATCTTAACCCAACATAAGTGAATGATACTTTTTCTTGCATACCGTATTTATTTTGGGCGTTTTGGGAAATTTTCCGGTAATTTTTGCTTTACACTACTTTTTTATAGTAGCGGAGTGATATACGAGACATTCCATCGTTCATTCATAAATGCGTAAGACGTCGTGACGTCATATAAGGCGCGTGACTCATTCTACATGGGGGTGTAGAATCAAAATTTCCTACACGGGTGAAAACAACGGATGACCTGATCAAGAAATACCTTTCCAATATATACATTATTCGGCGTTAGCTGTCTAAGCTCACTTTTGACCTGGTTTTTCGACCAATGAAATGTTGTAAATAATACTCGTATTCTCTTATTATGCAGAGGGAAAATGAAATAAACTATTTCGATTGGTAGCTATTTACACCAGAGAGGCATCTAGCAGGGTGGAGAGGTATCTAGTGGGATTTTTATTATTATGCAGCGGAAAAATCAAATAGATTATTTCGATTGGTTGTTAGTGGGTGATGTATTGAAGAAAAACACATATTTACGATTTAAATAACCAGTTAAGTCAATATTGATGGCTTAAATACAATTTTATATGGAATATTCTTGGGTGTCAGGTAAACACTTGCATACAATACATAGTGTAAAACGAAAGAGAAGTATAGATATTTCTAGTTCTTACTGGTTCATTTCTAGTTCCTTTGATACTGATTGTTAATTTCAAGTACAATATACAAGATCATTGTAGTGTAGAGGCTAACACTCTCGCCTCACAAAGCTGAGGCCCAGGGTTCAATACTCAGGATGGACACTTTTTTTAAGTAAATTTACGTAAAAGTTGGTAGATTTCGCTCTTGTAACAGACTGTATTTATTTTTATTAAATTTCAAGGACATTTATTCATCTTGAGTTCTAACTCTACAAGAGGTATTTTATTGAAACTGAATAAATGTAGATCAAGACTTAATGTAAGACATTGCTTCTTTAATCGACTTGTTATCACTGTATGAAATAGTTGCAACAGCTTCAAATTTTTTATGAAAGACACTTTCAATGAATTTATGAGTTGTCTTGATTCGGTTGCTTAATCTCTAGGTCATACTAAGAATGCAGGCAGGGTTCGTCAACAGCTATAACAAGTAAAATAAAATAACTAAACTGCGTCTGCTTCGCCTCTCTGTATTTCTTTCTTTCTTATATACATGTATATATAAATCTTTTCCATCAACGCCGTTTATCTTTTTTAAATATATTTCTTGTTAAATATGAGGTCACAAATGCAGATTTTCTCCACTCTTTTTCCCCATTCTGTACTGATCATGTGTTAAAAGATTACAGATTGCAACCTAACAGGCCGTTAGTTCAAGACTTCAAGATCACAGTAAGACTATTATTCAACGATGTACTTCTAAATTAATTTATAAAAATAATTTCTGCAAAAAGTACGTTTAATTTGAATATATTTTAAAAATAAAAAGCCGATGTCGCGTGTTTTTCTGTTAGCAACTATGTGATCATCGGCATACAGATCAGCAACTAGTTACTTCCGTTTCGGTTAATGTACGTTTAGACACTGTGATTGTTAGAAGATTAATTAATATCACTTAGAGAAGAGAGCTCGTTTTTGTTAAAATGAAACATTTGTTTAAAAAAAGGGAAGAATGAGAAAAATAATGTATTGTTTACACTGTTTATGAAAAATAGGATTTGATTAATTTCGTTAAGCATATTCATATAGAGATAAAATTAAAACTTTATTTAATTACTACCTCGGCAAACTGTTAAGACACAGATTTTTTGTTGATGATATTCTCCAACACATATTCTTCCCGGATGTTTCGGTTCCGGATTTGTGCAGGTTCTGTCCCGGCGTTGTAATCCCGTACCACATGTAGAAGAACAAGAACCCCATGGCGACCAATCACTCCATCCGCCATCTATACCTAATATATTCAGATTACGTGTTCATTAAATTGATGACAGGCATAAGTTTAAGAGGTCGCAAACATTGCAAATGGCGAAAACTGGCTAAAATTTCAAAAATTGAATTTTGGGTTAAATACTTATTGCCATCTAGATTTTATTTAATAAATGTTTTTAGCTATGGATGTAGTAAATGTTTGCAAGCTCAATTAAGTCTCATTCATGATCTAATTACCAAGCACTTACTAAAACAAAAGAAAAGTTCTCATGCAAATGGTTTTTCTTTTGTTTTAGTATATGCTTGGTAATTTGAACATGAATTAGACTAAATTGAGCTTGCAAACATTTACTACATCCATAGCTAAATACATTTAATAAATAAAATCTAGGTGGCAATAAGTATTTCCCCAAAAATTCATTTTTTTGAAATTTTAGCCTGTTTTCGCCATTTGCAATGTTTGCGATACCCTAATAAAAATGCAAATAGGCAAAACCGTGCATGTTTTACTATAACTGTTAAAAATAAATAACAAAAGTTAAAAGTTATTGAGAGTAAACAAACAGTGAACGTTTTTAGATTACTTTAACAGGGTGGCTATACCACGTGACTTTTCGGATGTCGTGCACATATTTATATTGGAAAAATCGCTCGCTTCAGGTAGGGTTTTTGCTTATTTCTCAGTAATTACTTGGCCGATTTTGACCAGATAAAGCGCACCGTACTTCTGTTACCAAGCATTTTCATCCACACTTAGTCTCTTCTTTTAGTTTATGGCCGTTTTCTCAAACATTCAAAGACAAATTTTGTCTGAAGCGTCGAATGTTTTGATGTCGTGCACACCCAATCATAAAATCCAATGATTCTCGCGCATAAAACTTTGTTAACGCTTACCATGTTATTTAGCTTGTGTCATTTAATATTCTGGAACACACGCATGTTGTATTTCATCCGGACTCGGGCTACTTATTGAGCTTTTTACATTTTTTTAAACGGATGTCGTACACACCTGGAAAAATAGACGATGTCGTACACACTCTGGTTTTCTTATTTAGTCACCGGGTGCAGTGTTTGTACTATTTCTCGTTATTCTGTAAACAAATCATTTTATTTTCATATGTGATCCTTCTGAATATCAACCTCTCAGTCCCTACACTAAATAAAATAGTTTTGAAATATGGAAACACTCTGGAATGCAGGTTTTCAGTCTACGGCTCATTCAATGGTTGTGATGTTTTATTTTTATCCAGCTCAAAGTCGGTTATTACCAGTTTAATGTAGTATAAAATAACCGCGAAATATAACATGGTAATGCTTCATCATAACCAAAAATGAATATTTGTTTCTACAGCACAGATTTACACATTTGGTCAAAATATTCCTGTGTTTACAATTTTCCAAATTCTGTGTGTTTCAATTGATTTTTAAATGAATACGTTTTTAACATTGTCAAATAGCATCTATTTTTGAATAATAAACAGCATAACGTAAATATATACATATTTAAAAAAAATAAAAGTCAGTAGCTGTGTATTCGCAGATGAAGTTTGTATGTTCCAACTATTAAAATATTTGTCCAAATTCATATCTGTGAGCCTTTTAAATCGATTAGGTGGGAGGCTGGCTTTTAAAGTGTGAGATCCGGATGAAAACAAAATAATTTTGTGACTTGATGTATCTAAATTAAACGCTGTTTTTACCGATGCACTGTGTATTTTAACGCAATCTTAAAGATGTTCTTTGTATAAGAAAACTTTGCCTCCGCTAGACCTCCGAGCATTACGATGATGAAACTTTCTGTACAAATTGTGGACTATAACCATTAAGAGCAATATTACTAGATGATTTTGACATTGATTGAAACAAAAAAAACCAACAAATATCAGCATAAGAAACGATATTTATAAAATCTGGCGATTGCTGCTTCTCTTAAGCAAGTACTCCTTAGGGAACTGCTCGAACATTTGAAAGTCTGTACCCCTAAGTTCATTCCACTGTCTGTGCAAAATCTGTTTTGTGTCTGATTCCCCTTTATATCCATTTATATAGAAACTATGTAACACTTATATCTCATTCACGCTGGTAATCTAGTCTTTTATTTAGATATGTCTTTTCCATTTGTGTGCTGTATTTGTGACATTATTTTGTATGATTTAAACTGCAATATAGACATCGTACTTTTTACACGTCTTAATAAAATATCTGTTCTGTTCTTTTTTAACGCAAATTTACAGAAAATCTGGAACGATGTCATATCGTTTATATTTTTAAACTATAGCATTTATGTCAAACAAAATTTTGTGAAAGAATGGAAAACTTTTACCACACCGTTTTCGAGAAAAACTGGTTTACGTTTTGATCGTGCGTAAAATTGCGAATTTTTAATGTTTGACGTCGCTTTTAATGTCCGTTAAGTACGACTAGATTGTAATTTTATAAGGAAAACGATATGTAAATAGTTTCTCTATCAGAAACACCTTTTACAAACGATTTAACGTTATTGTTTGCAAAGTTATTCAAGTTTCAATGATACACGTTTGTTCACAGACAGCTACCGCTAGGTGGCGCGTCATTCCCAAAAATTGCTAACTAGGCAATGGGAAAATGCTTTTTTATACTATTCAAAATTTCAAACGTCTACCAGTATTTTAATTTCATATTTTGACGTCGTTTTTCGTAAATATAGGGTGCAAACTACCTTAAGAAACCGATCGGGATGTGTAATTCCATTTATATCGATTTTTGTGAGGGCTTATTTAAGAAACCAGAATTGAAGTTCAATTTTAAATATTTTTAACTTTCACACGTACATAGTGTGTATTTTTTGCCATGCCAACGTTAATATGTTAGCGAACAGCGAATCTTCCATGGCCAGAATGTACAAATAGCACTAGAAAGTTAGTTACATCAATTTCAGCTGAATTTTATAAATTTAATTAAACTGAAACTTTTGATTTTAAAATTTTCTATTTGACATATAGTTTATCGTCAATTCACCAGTTTAACAAGTTTGTGTTTTTTGACATATATATTTTTCTTAAAAAGAAAATTAGCACAAAATTTCGCGATCATGCTTGAAACTGCCACGAAATGCTTATAGTAGCTATCACAATAACTATTCTACGCTTTCCAGCAAAGCTGGGTACTTTCTAAAACCATTTTAATATCGCGAAAATTATTTTCATTAATTACATGTATCGTATTAAACAATATTTCCATGAAATTTCGTTTATTAAGATACATGTACACGTTTTAGAAATGTTTGAAATATCAAGATAATATCTGAAATTATCGAGGAAGCTTTCTGGCTAATAAATGGCAGCGTTAAACACTAACGCAGCCTGTATTATCTATGTTTTGGTGATACTTTCAATTATCGAAATATCTTTTTTCATAAAAGAGTAGATTTGCATGACGATGTTTTCAGGATATCGCGTCAGCTACCTAACTACATGTATCTCGCGGCAGAAATATGCCACCATAATATTATATTAGACCTGCAAATATAATGAAAAACGGTGCCTTCTGTATTTTCACTCGATCATTCTATGGCAGAACTACATCAAAATTCGTTATTGGCATAACTCTGTGGTGTTTGTCTAAAACTGACTTATATCTTACTTAATTTTGGATAATTTAACACCTTTGAACACAAATGAACTCCTTAGAAATGTTCAACGGAAGTTGAAGCTTTAAGATTTATAATAACGTTGTGGAATGCACGGGGTCCGAGAAAGTTGATTTTGAAAGTCAAGTTATAAAAAATGCCAATCTCACTAAAGTCAGATCTAACAAACTGTTAGATCTGATGAAGGCCCGCAGATACCGTATATAAGCTATAGCGGTTTTCCCCGATTACTATTTTTAGAAATTGTCAACACAAGAAGCATGATTTATAACGCTAGCAAAGATCTAAATACGTCATTACAGTAGAAATTAATGCAATACTACATAAAACACATATATCTTCAGTAAAATATGTCTTACGCAGGTTGTAAACACTTTCAATGGTTTAAAACACTGTGTTTACTCCCACTTTTGCGATTTTGTAGGCGACAATCTGATTGGTTTATAGGTTGGTGATAAAAGCACGTTTTAGTTACTCATCGTCAGATCCTGATAGCGTAGCGGTTTTCAGGAGATGATTTTAATCAGATTGAAAAAATGAGTGCTGTAAACGACTAATGTATGTAACATTCAAAGATTGTTCTGAAAGTCTTACACCATATATAATTTTAACTAAGTCATATTTGGTTTGCAGTTGACAAATTTAACAATTAACAAAAGTAAAACACCACATTTCAATTTCGAAGTATTCATTTGCTTGTACAATATGTACTCTTCTTATTCAAACTATTACTGCAACTTTACGATCACTAACCAGTGATTCATTTCAACAGCCTCAAATATAATATTAAAACATCGACAAAAGAACTGAACATTTATAATGAAAAGGTTTCACACGGAACATTAAACACATTTTGTACAAAATTTACAAATTCAATAATTGACAAGATTGATAAACAATACGTTCTGTTGTGATCAAGATATTTTTTTCAAAAATGTGGTAAACGAATTACAGACACGGAGAGATAGAGTAAGGTTGAACGACGATAATAAATATCTGTCTTCAAAGAATATGAAATACCTATACAAAAACACTGCACCCGGTGACTAAATAAGAAAACCAGAGTGTGTACGACATCGTCTATTTTTCCAGGTGTGTACGACATCCGTTTAAAAAAATGTAAAAAGCTCAATAAGTAGCCCGAGTCCGGATGAAATACAACATGCGTGTGTTCCAGAATATTAAATGACACAAGCTAAAAAACATGGTAAGCGTTAACAAAGTTTTATGCGCGAGAATCATTGGATTTTATGATTGGGTGTGCACGACATCAAAACATTCGACGCTTCAGACAAAATTTGTCTTTGAATGTTTGAGAAAACGGCCATAAACTAAAAGAAGAGACTAAGTGTGGATGAAAATGCTTGGTAACAGAAGTACGGTGCGCTTTATCTGGTCAAAATCGGCCAAGTAATTACTGAGAAATAAGCAAAAACCCTACCTGAAGCGAGCGATTTTTCCAATATAAATATGTGCACGACATCCGAAAAGTCACGTGGTATAGCCACCCTGTTTAAGAAATATATGAACTGACAACGGATCACGATTAATGTGAAAATATTGTAAACTCGGTTTGATTGAAGAATTAATGCATATGTGTTAAAGTCATTTACAATTTGATTGTGGAGTTTACAAACACATTTTCTAAATGCGGATTACTTCCAAAAACACGAGTTGTACACTTTAACAATCTTCAATTCATCACAATTTTCTATAAATGATCTTGAAAAAAAAGGCTTTATGCCGAAACGTAGCAAATAGAGTGTAAAAACAATGTTGTGTAATCTTCAATTGAGTTATTAAAATGTAGTTTTTTTTCCCTTTATATCTGCAATGATTAACATCTTTCGATTGTCTATATAATGTTTACAGGTCTTTTGGCCTATTGAATGTCAAGATGTCGTTATGAGCATGGAATTAAAAAGCAAATTGTTTAAATTTTGTTATTTTAGATGATAAATGCCAATTTGCAATTGCTGTAAATAATAATTAAGCATCGAACAAGAAATGTAAATGTTAAGTTTTGTATTTTAAAAAACGTTTGATTGCTATTGTTTCCAATAGAATGATAAATAGTATTTTAAATATTCGAACTAATGTCACATAAATTTAACAAAAACACTCACATTTTTAGCAATGTATAAAACCTAGATCACTAATTATATGTATGGTTTGACGCATAACTACCGTTTAGGGCGATTTATAACCACGCGACGGTGTAAAAAGGCACAAAATGTAGTTTGTTATTTATCTTGCAGTTTCTGTCTTTATAAATACACTTACATACCTATACATGTATGTAACAGGGTTCGACATTAAGGCCCGACCGAACGACATTTACTAGTTAATCGACGATTCGGTCTTGTCACGTCCTAGGCTAGCTGGATCGAGTGGTAGTGTTGCAAAATTGTCATTATCCGCCCAAATATCCGGTATAATAAAGTTTCAAAAGCAAAATTACGATAAATCTCTTACAATGTTTGCCGATTCAATTTCCCTTTAGTAACTGGGAACTTCGCCGTTACTATTTTTTAACAGTCTTGACATGCGTTCAACAGAATGGCTTATGTATCCAGATCAAGGCTGTTTTATCTAAAATAAAACACATAAAATGCCCGTATGTATACCTCATAGTCTATTTATTTCAACGAGCAACAACGAAACTAATAGACAATGACGTATCCATACCGGCATTTTCTAAGTCAAATCGAGGCTTTGTTTCGCGGATTTTACGATGTCGTTATGATAATCATTCATTTTATCGGCGTATTTATGTTTATTTATGTGCTCCGATGATCCGTTATACAATGATTAAACATTATTATTGTAAAATAAAACCAACTGAAAACAAATGCTGCAAACTTACTCGCGACACTTCCTATTTGATAAATAAATTAATTGATGGAATCCCAAGTAATACGAGATTGGACTGTTTCCGAGATTGGACTGTTTCCGGTTTTGTTTTGATATTAGTTCTGACAGACGACAGTAAAATGTCAAATACGAACGATCTTCTTAATTTTGGACATTTGGCATTGAAGGTCCACCTATTTATTCATACAATGCCCACTTAGCCCTTGAACATAGGTGGCATTGGGGACATAGGGCCAAACGTCCTGACTGATGTGTGACTTTAACCTAGTAACTATGTGTAACTCATACCTAACATTTTTTTGAAGTTCAGTGTTGTCAACAATAAGTCAAGATTGACAGTTCAGAGTTGAAGCTATTTTTTATAATACTCACAGTTTCTAATTTTGATAAGTTATATTGTTTGTTCATGGTATATATGCATGTTAAACTTATGTACATATATCAGTGCTGTGCCCTTACAACAAGCCTGTGTACATTTTTAGTGTTGTAGTACCGTTTAAATATTGGTCTAGTTCATGTTAGGTCAGGTCTAGTAGATTTTCAAAGAAACTGGACCACTGGTCCAGTTATTGAAAAAGTTAACGTCGAACCCTGCTGTAAGTGTAATTATGCTAGTGTAACAAGTTTTTCATAATTGAAATCAAATTGATGGTAGATGTTGTCTAAATCTTTTGCCACAAAAGTGAAGTATGTTATGACGTCAAAAAAAAATGAACGCAACGACGTCAGTGTGACTGTACAGGATAGTGTTTTAAAACCCATGCGAAGGTCGCATTCATCGAATCTTTAAATGGGCGATATTGATTTACTACGGGAGGATTTATTTGTCAATACAGAATAATAAAGAATAAAGTTAAGTGTTTTAACGATGTTCCTTTTTTAATTACAATAAATAATACTTCACAATCACATTCTCCATGTTATTTTGTCCTATAACGTCTGCTCATGAAGTAACCATTTCTATGTAGACTACAAACCCGACTTTGAAATGATGTACAGCGCCAACGTACACAGGTCATTTCTTGGTGAACTGCGTTTCGGGTAGAATCTAGTTTAGCGGACCCCAGATATTCAAAGCACAAAAGCCCAGCGGCGTTTGAGCGAGAAAAACTGGGGTGTGGGGGCGGTAGCCCCCATTTAAACTCATTTTAATTGAAATTTGTTTGACTTACGACTAGGATACCAATGAATTTTCTCACAAGCAATGCTCTTTAGTGTTAGGGTCCGCTAAACTAGATGTGTTCCCTGTGTTTTAAACACTGTATTATTAAGGTGTTGCGAGTGCAACGCGCTTCAGTATTTATTTTATGGTTTTTAGGGGATGATGGAATTTTCTCGGTAAAATAAAGTGTTTTTTCTCTATGTTTTAAACAATGAAATACCATTTTATTTTCACGCTTTTTTCACGTCGGTACTCGAACACACAAGAAGTTCCGAATGAGAATGTTTAGAAAATGGGAGCAAGTTTGAGTATACGACGTCATGACGTAACGTTATAAACAACCATATTTGGCGCTATTTAACGTAAGTTTTCTGTCGATTAACAGTAATATAGAAATATATTACACTGGTGAACTCCGGAATAATTTATTTTCACTCGCGATTGCCACTCGTGAAAATACGAATTCCGGAGCTCACTCGGTGAATTTTTATCTTCCACAGGTAAAAACAAATTAACTCTATATATACAGTAAAACCCCTCGTTACGGACACTCGATATTACGGGCAACCCGGTATTATGGTAGATTTTTTAAAGAACAGACATATTCTCTTCTTCTTGATTTAAACACACAATAAAGGACAACCCGCTTTTAAGGACATTTTCCCTCAGTCCCTTAGGTGTCCGTTATAGAGGGGTTTAACTGTACCGTAGAGGCAGGCTCTTACCTTTTCCTGCGCGTGAATAAACAACTATTCCTAATACTATTGTGCCAGCGATCAAAACACCTAGCATGCTTATCTTCAAGTATTGAATATATAGTTTAAAACGATATGCTTTTTCATCTTCCAGTTCTTGTTCATCTACCACTTCATCTTCTTTATCTATTTCTTCTTCTTCATCCACATCTTCTTCTTCGTCCACTTCTTCATAATCCACATCTTCTTCTTCGTCCACTTCTTCATGATCCACATCTTCTTCCTCGTCAACTTCTTCATCATCATCAACTTTTTCATTATCTATTTCTTCTTCATTATCCAGTTCTTCATTATCCACTTCTTCATCTTCATTATCCACTTCTTCATCTTCATTATCCACCTCTTCATCATCCACTTCTTCCCGAGCACGATTTTTGGACATCCCAAACCCTCCTAACACGCCTGAACAAAAAAAAAAGGTTTATATAAAGGTTCCAATCTATGGAAGTATAGGGATTTTAGTTTAAAATACAGAAAAATAAATACTAAATAAAGGTTGTTTTTGTCGCAACTCTTATTGAAAACACATAATATATATGTATTTACAAAATAAAAGTTAATTTTATATATGGAAACCCACATTCTAGAACCAGAGGTAACAAATTTAGCCATGTTTGATAATATGTCATACTGTCTGAATTACACATAATGACCGATTCACAAGCAGTATCCTAATACTGTACAACAAAAGCGGGAAGAAATACAGTAGTACAAACATTACTTGCTTTAAAATGACGGGCACCGTCACAGTAGTCTGAACAAAAATAAAGGTTTAAAGAGAAAATTACAGGCAATTTTAAAGTGTTTTTTTTTTCGAAGATTTAGAGATTGAAAAATATGCTGAAATATTATGAAATTAAAGGTTTTTAAGGCTTTAAAGGTTTCACTAGGAGGTCTGCATCTCCATCCGTCCGTTTCTTCGCCAAATGTTGAAATTGAATTGTTATCCTAAACGGTAAAGTAAGTGGTGACATTTTAAAATTGCACTATTTTTCTATACCTTTTTGGAAAACCTGGAGGTTGTACAATTAGATGCAAAAATAATTTTTAAGACATCTATTAAAACAAAATAGTTAAGGGGTACCGCAGTGTTTTCCGTTCCCGCGGAAACACAAAAAATATTTATGAACAAAAACCATCAATTTCTATTCAGTTTTTAAGTACCTTATAATTGTTCGATTTTCAATATCTTTACATTTTTGGAAAGCATAGAGGTAGTACAAATTTGAATTCAAAACTAATTTTTGAGATATCTTTAACAACAAAAAGTTAAGGGGTACCGCCGTGTTTCTCGAGCCAGCGAAAAAAAAGTTTTATGAACAAAAACCATCATTTTCTATTCAATTTTAAAGTAACTTATAATTGTCTGATTTTCAATTACTTTACCATTTTGGAAAGCCAGGAGGTTGTACAATCAAATGCAAAAATAAAATATTGAGATGTCTTTAAAAACAAATAGTTAAGGGGTACCGCCGTGTTTTTCTTTCTTTTTGCCCGTTATTTTACGGCGCCGCCGCGTTTTACACTTGCCCATGGACGCTTTATTTCAAGAAGGGCTACTATACTTTTCACTAGTGTTTGCCCGATTGTCGGCGACAATCAATAATCAGTCAGATAACTTCAACGGCGGCGACATTCGAGTCCAATTTTTCAGAATCGATGTCGCTAGATTAGGCGGATGAATGGTTTCTCTCTTTTCGGTAGTAGCTTGCCGGTAGTTTCTTTCCGATTATTTCTGAAGGGAGGTAATCCATCAAGACAGTAATGGATGACAACAATAACGAAGACCTTTTTCCTTAACCGGGAAAGACGACTTCCCGGGTCTGGGAGTATTTTTACTTCCGAAAAATGAAAGATGGAGCTCCAGTTAAAGAAAATTTAGACATGAGCAGAGTAATTTGCACGCTTTGCAGGAAATCCTACGCCAATAAAGGTATGAAAATAATACCCACCAACAATATCACGCTTGTTACGGTTATGTTTTTTACATGTAAATGCAGATTTCTGTTTCAGTTTTATAATCTTAGGGCCAAGTTTTGTGACTGTCAAACAGTCTGACCTGAAATACTGTTAGAAAGTAATTAGTAGCATTAAACTTATACAGAAGATTAACCTGGCTCATATTTAAGACAGAATGATAAATTAGATAATACAGGACAACAGAAATTATAACATTTTATTTTTTATTATTTCCATTTTAACGTATATTAAATCAGTATCTACTGATTTGTTTATAACAAAAACTAAAACAGCTAAGGAAACAACATGTTCCGATTATCCGATTATCAATCGGTTGTGCCAAGCCGATTTTCTCCGATAATCGATTCTAAAAAGTCCAGTCGATTCCTAACACTACTCTTCACCATTCAAAACGGGATGAGGTAGATTTCCATTTACACAAGGGGCATTTTCAGAATTAATTATATGCTGACTGGCAATCTATAAACAAACCAAATACATGAACTACGGTACCTTTACTTTTTCCAGTGTTTAATTTCATCAGTTTGGCAGCTGTGTCATCCTTGACCTTTGCGGTCGTAACGTTTCTATTTGTGAAGATATCTTGTAAAGTTATAATACCTGTTATATTTCAGACTCATTTCGCTGCCCGTTGGGTCTGCACTCCTTTGACAAAGTTATTTTTTTACTCGTTAACAACGGATGCCGCCATAATTTTGGAAAATAAAATCGTAACGAGCTACGTCACCACTGGCACTGAACATGGTGTAGTTACATCAATATTTAATTACGTAACGACTAGGTAGAATTATTTTTTCTATGTAGATCTATTGATAAAACGTTAAAAATGTGCGGAAGTGCGTTGATAAAACGCACGGGGGGGGGGGGGGGGGGGGCGCACAACCGTTACCGCTGGTGAAGCGAGAATATTGTTCTGCAAGCATCCGGTGACGGTTCTGCAGATCTTTCTTTTGAACCGGAAAGGTAGGTGGTAAGCTTTGAATCGTTTTTATCAAAATATGAAGCAATTCTTTGAAAAACGGGGAACATGATTCGATGCGTGTTGGATTTATCTACACGCTTGTATAATATGAGACCTAAATACGCAATAATGGTTGAGTTATGACGACCATTCCGCCTCTGAAATGAACAAAATTTAATGTAAGGTGAAGCTTTTTTTTATTTTCGAGCAATATTTAGTTGTATTCTCGTCCTGTATCACTGCAAGAACAAAGTATTTGTTCCGTTTTGTATTCCCTGTGACTGGTTTTAATTTGTATGCTTTTTTTTAATGAAAATGCTGGCCAAAATTTAACGGTAGCGGTTGCGCTACTGATGTGACGGTTGTGCATTGACGATTGACTGGGATCACACGTTTAATGCACTTTTAGGCCAAAATAAAAAATAGCTGTGGTTCAGGAAACCCGACCGACCCTATTTTTAACTGCCGACCCTAACGATTTTTTTTTGCATTTCCGGAAAAATAGTTGCCCACAATGACGTTTTACACAGCCACATCATTATATCGCGGACCTCGGGGTCCAAGTCCGCCAACCGCGATATAAACGGAGCGCGATATAAGTAAATAATCACGCTATAACAACTAGAATATATTTGTTTTTGCTGTCAGATTCATGTATATCGCGGTGTTGCGTAATTAACACGCCGTGAAATCTACGGGTACGTCAGGGAGTACGTCCTGTGCTGGAAAATGTTTTAAAACAACTTTTTATATAATTTTTTATGTTTTAAAACAACTTTTTGTATTAATATTAAGTTTTATTTTTAATGAAAAGAAATTAATTTATATACAAAGATCGCCGTCATCAATTTCCAACGGTGTCGATACTTCCGACTGAACGACGATCTGCTGGTCGATCAAGGTCGGCGATGTTAGTTCGTCGTCGTCCGTCGTTAACCAGCTTGATATCGATAAGCATGTAATGTCAAAACAATAAACTGTTTTGACGTTTCGTGCTCAATGCCTTTTATGGTAAGCAGCTTGAAATAAATGTCGCCGATTTGCGGTTTGTCTCGTGAACGAAATTCTGCCAGTACTGTATCAGCTTGCTGTTTTTCGCGCCTATTGTTTGTCACAAAGGGGTTTTCATGTCAAATCAGAAGCAACAGAATTGTAAAAAAAACTTTCATTTAATAAATGATTTATTTTCATACGTTTGATGAAAAATTGTATCTGTTGGTGAACTTGTGCATCGCCTATAAACTCCCTGCATACAAAATGTAATAAACAACGTTTGCCGATAATGACGTAATACGACACGAAAAAAGCGTGCATTTCGTGAATTTGTCGCCAATGTTGATTGGTCTTTTTACCACCCACGTAGAATGAACAAACATATTATACATTGTAAATGTACAAAAAATTGGGATCCACGGACCAAGCGTGATATATTGGATATCGCGATATAACGGTTCGTGATATAACGGAGCTGCAGTGTAATTGCATGGGGAATTGGTTTCAACATTATTTTGACATCAGACTGGTAAAATTAGAAGGAACTTCGACAATATTTCACGAAAATCCGGATCGCGAAAATAGGTGACAATTAGACCAACACTACTCCCTTTTTTATATTGATTTACATGCAACATTGTCTTTTTAATAAAAGAGATTTCATGTGGTAAAATATATTAATTTTCATACATCTGACAACGTGTTTAGTGCAAAAATCACTTAGTCTTTTATACAATTCAATAAATATATTTAAATACAATAATTTCATATTGATGGTACAATCCCATTCTCAGAGCTGGCAGCATTTGGTATAAAGGTGCTGAAGATTTCATGAAAAATTATATGGGTATCAAATTCATGTGGACTTCTGGACAAAATATTTTTTTATATGTAAATAGGTTATGCCCGACACTATTTGGGGGCTTGGTTGAAGCTTATCTGCTGTAAGGTCAGTTGCAGATGCCGATGGAATATTAATATTAGTTAAATGTGATACATAAAAAAGCAAAAATCAACAATACCACAAGCTGATAGTAAGAAAATGATATGCCTTATAGGCTTATATCTACTTATCTACTACATGAATGTACTGCTAATACATTTCTAAAACAAGCTCTTCATGCCGAAAGAGTCGCCCATATATAGCTCTAATTATATAAAAAAATATTTTAAAAAAATAAAATAAAATCCCTACCTACCCTCCTACATTTTTCCGACAGCGATTCCTGAACCACAACTATTTTTTTTGGCCTTACCAGTTCGTTCACAACATTATTTTTATTAAAAAAAATCGCAAAGATCTGCAAATAAGAAAGTTCAAAAAGGATGCCGAATGATTAGATGATAAAACTGACTTGTTTACTTACCTTTTACATAATTTGAGCAGTATGTACTGACGTTGCGCACAGTGTTCGACTATCGAGCGTAACGTCATTTTATCACGCAAGACGTCGTATTGGGACAACGAAAACGTAGAAACTAAATAAACATTGTGCAGCATTTTAATGTCGTTTACAAGCCAATATACTTGCATGAAACATTTATATACAACAATACATTATGCAATTCAACCGTGAATTACTAAACATTTAAAGCTTAAAATATTTACTTCAAATATAAAAGAGTATAGCACCTTGTTTTCTAAATCGTTATGCGTAATAAATAAGTTCAATTTAATAAAGTGATAACTTTTAAATGTTGTCAATACGGATTTCCAATGATGTCTACTTAAAGAGTTTAATGAAATATGTGGTTGTCAATACGATTCTTTAAACGAACCATCTGATTAAACTGCTATTGTGTACACATTAGTATATTTGATATAATAGGGAAAATATTGTACTTATAATTCTGTCATAAAATATCACAGCGTCAAATAATTTATTAAAAACCAGAAAATTCGTGAATGTTTAATATTTTATTTTACTTTTATGAGTATTATTTATTCATTCATTACGCTAGCATGACACATTAACATAAGATTAAAAATTTTATTTTCTCTAGACATGTAGAGAATTACTGTATTTCAACAACTGTAACCTATTTTATTTCTAGATATGCCATACATAGAACATATACATAATCATATGCATGCGCAGGTCTAATGTAGAAGCTGAAGTGTGCACTCCGTAAATTCACTACGAGACTAACAGTGCAACAGTGTATTCATGCGTCTACTGCTTGTAAAATAGACCTGTGCATGGCATCATCAAGGCAAATTTTATTATTTGCCATAACCCCTAAACACACAAAGCGAATAGCATATGTGTACACAATAGCAGTTTTGCCAGTTACAAGTTTGTATGCAAAACCAGATCGTCCATTTCTGTCATAGTACAGTCCTTCTACAACATCGGCTCCCACCTGAAATGTTTTTCCCCAGCAATCTGACTTTTCTGTTTCTAATATTTTTGGCCCACTTATCACCTTAAGTAAGTAAAAGTCACAATTAGGGTCGTCGGTGAATACCGCTACTACATGGTTTTCTTTAACCATGTCTAAAGATCGAACGTTTGAAGTCATAATCATGGGCTGCGATTTTGCAGATCCTATTTCTCCTGAAAGTTCACAGGCGTCCGTTCTACCTTCAACACACTGCACACATTTGTAACAGGAAATATCGCGCACTAAGAGCTCAGATGTATTTGATTTGGTAGCTACAATCTGGTGGCCTTTACGATTGCCTTTGACTGGTTTGAAATCTCTTTCTGTAAAACTGTTTCTAGGGATTTCGTCTACGTATCGGAACGTGCGTTTGCTGTAAAGCCAGACTTAGGGGTTCCTAAATTCTCAACCGCAAAGTTGTAGAAATCTTCTGCATTCTGAATTGATGCCTTCCCTCTTAATACTGCGGTATCTGCCTGTCGTTTAAGAATACCACCAGCAGCGTCTTGTGGACCCTTGGCATGGGCTGTTTCATGGTAGTTTCTAATGAGCGCCTCATACCCAAGACTCGTGCATGCATGACATACATCCCCCATGCAATTTCTGCTTTTGTACTGACTGCTGCAGCCATCACAAAACTCATGCATAACTTTAATATCCAAATCTAAACTTTTTAAGTAGGCTGAAATGGACTCCTGCACATACGCCGTAAAGTATCTATCATGTTTCAGATCATTGGATATAACGAAAAATTGTTCAGACACAATATCGTCTGGTGCGTCATCAGCCGAATTATTATGTCTGTGAATTATAGATACGTCAGGGCACTAGACAACTTTTGGGGACAGGTACCCATACCCGCAGGAAGGGAAATTTTATGTCATTTTAAGACAAAAAGGGGAACTTTAAGTAATATACATGTTTTAACTAAAAGGTCACACACACTTGTAACACTGTTTTCTATCTCTGATTATAATAGCAACCATATTTTGTGACAGTAGACTTACAAATAAAACAATTTAGATACTTTTTTTATTAATTTTTTAAATGTTTTTTTAATAGATTTTTTAGGGGAGTTTGTTTCTGAAACAGGGGAAAAAACATACTATTTTGACAGGGGAATGGGGCCCATATTCGGCCCTAAAACAGTCAAATGAGTGCCCTGTACGTGGATGCTCACTTCATTTCGTTTAAAATATGAAGATTGTATTTCTTTTTTTTCCATGCACCGATAATTCTCCGAGAAGTCATGCACGCACACAGCATGATTTGCAGGCAGGTTTGAGCGAATATCTTTGTATGCGTCGTTCTGCCACACTGCTCTGAACTGATGGGCCGGAAACTGTTCAAGCAATTCAATCATGTGTTTAAACAGTTGCCCTGGTGATGTTTTGCACTTGACAACTTGAAGTTTTCTTATGATTTCCTCTCCTTTCCCTTTGAGTGCCACATAGCTATATTTTTCCCACTGAATTTTTTCAGTGTTTTCATTTTCATCCATTTCATTCTTGTGAAATTTAAGTTTTTGAACACCACAAAGAGTACACTGTCTGTTGATACAAGCCAATTTATGACTTTCGCCTGGGCGTGTATCACAGAGTGATGCATTTACCATGTCATTTAGTTTCTCAAATACTGTTAAATGTTCACATTCCTCATTTTTCTCCTCGCAATGTGTCGCCAGCGTTTTCAGTAATTGCCTCCGGAATTCCATACTTTTTTTGAAGACCATTTTTATTTCTGTGTGTTGTCTACAACAACAAGTTTCTCTATCTCTTTGTCGCACATGTTGTACAAAGTATGGTCTTAAAGATTCAAATTTTCTAAGTCCAACTTTGACCTCTGGGTGTGATTTTTTAAAATCTTGGTACACCTCGCTTTGTGTTTTTTCAAGGATATGGATTGCTTGACTCACCTATTGCTTTGGACCCGTCCGAAAACGTTTAATGTCCGCCTTATTGCCAGTTGGCCGTGATATTCCAGGTGAAACCCAAAAGTCATATATTTTTGTTAGGTCAGCATTGCTTAGTGCATCCTTTCTAACTTTTCGTTTTGTTAAATGGAAGCAATCAGTTTCTAGAACAGACTGTCTTACTCGTTGTCCGCCATATATTCTGCGTGGAGTTAATCCTAACTTCTTTGACAGATTTAGATTATCATTTGTTTGGGAAATATTCTCTCCACTCACTGAAGCAGTAATTAAAGCGACCGCATGTCGTGCTCCGTCATTTCTTTTCTTTTTAGCGCTATTAACAAATTTATTAACATTTTGCATAACTTGCTCATTTAGGCATTTCATCTCGTCAGTTGAGGTCGTGTTAGTTGCAAGAAGCGAACGTAACAAGGCATTTCTTTATTGTGGTGTTTGAGGTAGTGCATTTTCTAACCGTTTTTTTGCCCGGCATTTACTCATTCTGTTACGGGGGGGGGGGGGGGGGGGGGGCGCACAACCGTTACCGCTGGTGAAGCGAGAATATTGTTCTGCAAGCATCCGGTGACGGTTCTGCAGATCTTTCTTTTGAACCGGAAAGGTAGGTGGTAAGCTTTGAATCGTTTTTATCAAAATATGAAGCAATTCTTTGAAAAACGGGGAACATGATTCGATGCGTGTTGGATTTATCTACACGCTTGTATAATATGAGACCTAAATACGCAATAATGGTTGAGTTATGACGACCATTCCGCCTCTGAAATGAACAAAATTTAATGTAAGGTGAAGCTTTTTTTTATTTTCGAGCAATATTTAGTTGTATTCTCGTCCTGTATCACTGCAAGAACAAAGTATTTGTTCCGTTTTGTATTCCCTGTGACTGGTTTTAATTTGTATGCTTTTTTTTAATGAAAATGCTGGCCAAAATTTAACGGTAGCGGTTGCGCTACTGATGTGACGGTTGTGCATTGACGATTGACTGGGATCACACGTTTAATGCACTTTTAGGACAAAATAAAAAATAGCTGTGGTTCAGGAAACCCGACCGACCCTATTTTTAACTGCCGACCCTAACGATTTTTTTTTGCATTTCCGGAAAAATAGTTGCCCACAATGACGTTTTACACAGCCACATCATTATATCGCGGACCTCGGGGTCCAAGTCCGCCAACCGCGATATAAACGGAGCGCGATATAAGTAAATAATCACGCTATAACAACTAGAATATATTTGTTTTTGCTGTCAGATTCATGTATATCGCGGTGTTGCGTAATTAACACGCCGTGAAATCTACGGGTACGTCAGGGAGTACGTCCTGTGCTGGAAAATGTTTTAAAACAACTTTTTATATAATTTTTTATGTTTTAAAACAACTTTTTGTATTAATATTAAGTTTTATTTTTAATGAAAAGAAATTAATTTATATACAAAGATCGCCGTCATCAATTTCCAACGGTGTCGATACTTCCGACTGAACGACGATCTGCTGGTCGATCAAGGTCGGCGATGTTAGTTCGTCGTCGTCCGTCGTTAACCAGCTTGATATCGATAAGCATGTAATGTCAAAACAATAAACTGTTTTGACGTTTCGTGCTCAATGCCTTTTATGGTAAGCAGCTTGAAATAAATGTCGCCGATTTGCGGTTTGTCTCGTGAACGAAATTCTGCCAGTACTGTATCAGCTTGCTGTTTTTCGCGCCTATTGTTTGTCACAAAGGGGTTTTCATGTCAAATCAGAAGCAACAGAATTGTAAAAAAAACTTTCATTTAATAAATGATTTATTTTCATACGTTTGATGAAAAATTGTATCTGTTGGTGAACTTGTGCATCGCCTATAAACTCCCTGCATACAAAATGTAATAAACAACGTTTGCCGATAATGACGTAATACGACACGAAAAAAGCGTGCATTTCGTGAATTTGTCGCCAATGTTGATTGGTCTTTTTACCACCCACGTAGAATGAACAAACATATTATACATTGTAAATGTACAAAAAATTGGGATCCACGGACCAAGCGTGATATATTGGATATCGCGATATAACGGTTCGTGATATAACGGAGCTGCAGTGTAATTGCATGGGGAATTGGTTTCAACATTATTTTGACATCAGACTGGTAAAATTAGAAGGAACTTCGACAATATTTCACGAAAATCCGGATCGCGAAAATAGGTGACAATTAGACCAACACTACTCCCTTTTTTATATTGATTTACATGCAACATTGTCTTTTTAATAAAAGAGATTTCATGTGGTAAAATATATTAATTTTCATACATCTGACAACGTGTTTAGTGCAAAAATCACTTAGTCTTTTATACAATTCAATAAATATATTTAAATACAATAATTTCATATTGATGGTACAATCCCATTCTCAGAGCTGGCAGCATTTGGTATAAAGGTGCTGAAGATTTCATGAAAAATTATATGGGTATCAAATTCATGTGGACTTCTGGACAAAATATTTTTTTATATGTAAATAGGTTATGCCCGACACTATTTGGGGGCTTGGTTGAAGCTTATCTGCTGTAAGGTCAGTTGCAGATGCCGATGGAATATTAATATTAGTTAAATGTGATACATAAAAAAGCAAAAATCAACAATACCACAAGCTGATAGTAAGAAAATGATATGCCTTATAGGCTTATATCTACTTATCTACTACATGAATGTACTGCTAATACATTTCTAAAACAAGCTCTTCATGCCGAAAGAGTCGCCCATATATAGCTCTAATTATATAAAAAAATATTTTAAAAAAATAAAATAAAATCCCTACCTACCCTCCTACATTTTTCCGACAGCGATTCCTGAACCACAACTATTTTTTTTGGCCTTACCAGTTCGTTCACAACATTATTTTTATTAAAAAAAATCGCAAAGATCTGCAAATAAGAAAGTTCAAAAAGGATGCCGAATGATTAGATGATAAAACTGACTTGTTTACTTACCTTTTACATAATTTGAGCAGTATGTACTGACGTTGCGCACAGTGTTCGACTATCGAGCGTAACGTCATTTTATCACGCAAGACGTCGTATTGGGACAACGAAAACGTAGAAACTAAATAAACATTGTGCAGCATTTTAATGTCGTTTACAAGCCAATATACTTGCATGAAACATTTATATACAACAATACATTATGCAATTCAACCGTGAATTACTAAACATTTAAAGCTTAAAATATTTACTTCAAATATAAAAGAGTATAGCACCTTGTTTTCTAAATCGTTATGCGTAATAAATAAGTTCAATTTAATAAAGTGATAACTTTTAAATGTTGTCAATACGGATTTCCAATGATGTCTACTTAAAGAGTTTAATGAAATATGTGGTTGTCAATACGATTCTTTAAACGAACCATCTGATTAAACTGCTATTGTGTACACATTAGTATATTTGATATAATAGGGAAAATATTGTACTTATAATTCTGTCATAAAATATCACAGCGTCAAATAATTTATTAAAAACCAGAAAATTCGTGAATGTTTAATATTTTATTTTACTTTTATGAGTATTATTTATTCATTCATTACGCTAGCATGACACATTAACATAAGATTAAAAATTTTATTTTCTCTAGACATGTAGAGAATTACTGTATTTCAACAACTGTAACCTATTTTATTTCTAGATATGCCATACATAGAACATATACATAATCATATGCATGCGCAGGTCTAATGTAGAAGCTGAAGTGTGCACTCCGTAAATTCACTACGAGACTAACAGTGCAACAGTGTATTCATGCGTCTACTGCTTGTAAAATAGACCTGTGCATGGCATCATCAAGGCAAATTTTATTATTTGCCATAACCCCTAAACACACAAAGCGAATAGCATATGTGTACACAATAGCAGTTTTGCCAGTTACAAGTTTGTATGCAAAACCAGATCGTCCATTTCTGTCATAGTACAGTCCTTCTACAACATCGGCTCCCAC
The DNA here is from genome assembly GCA_038501625.1 of Corbicula japonica. Classification (NCBI taxonomy): domain Eukaryota; kingdom Metazoa; phylum Mollusca; class Bivalvia; order Venerida; family Cyrenidae; genus Corbicula; species Corbicula japonica. The sequence goes on along the minus strand of JAZAYU010000184.1, from coordinate 376,611 downwards.
CTGAAATGTTTTTCCCCAGCAATCTGACTTTTCTGTTTCTAATATTTTTGGCCCACTTATCACCTTAAGTAAGTAAAAGTCACAATTAGGGTCGTCGGTGAATACCGCTACTACATGGTTTTCTTTAACCATGTCTAAAGATCGAACGTTTGAAGTCATAATCATGGGCTGCGATTTTGCAGATCCTATTTCTCCTGAAAGTTCACAGGCGTCCGTTCTACCTTCAACACACTGCACACATTTGTAACAGGAAATATCGCGCACTAAGAGCTCAGATGTATTTGATTTGGTAGCTACAATCTGGTGGCCTTTACGATTGCCTTTGACTGGTTTGAAATCTCTTTCTGTAAAACTGTTTCTAGGGATTTCGTCTACGTATCGGAACGTGCGTTTGCTGTAAAGCCAGACTTAGGGGTTCCTAAATTCTCAACCGCAAAGTTGTAGAAATCTTCTGCATTCTGAATTGATGCCTTCCCTCTTAATACTGCGGTATCTGCCTGTCGTTTAAGAATACCACCAGCAGCGTCTTGTGGACCCTTGGCATGGGCTGTTTCATGGTAGTTTCTAATGAGCGCCTCATACCCAAGACTCGTGCATGCATGACATACATCCCCCATGCAATTTCTGCTTTTGTACTGACTGCTGCAGCCATCACAAAACTCATGCATAACTTTAATATCCAAATCTAAACTTTTTAAGTAGGCTGAAATGGACTCCTGCACATACGCCGTAAAGTATCTATCATGTTTCAGATCATTGGATATAACGAAAAATTGTTCAGACACAATATCGTCTGGTGCGTCATCAGCCGAATTATTATGTCTGTGAATTATAGATACGTCAGGGCACTAGACAACTTTTGGGGACAGGTACCCATACCCGCAGGAAGGGAAATTTTATGTCATTTTAAGACAAAAAGGGGAACTTTAAGTAATATACATGTTTTAACTAAAAGGTCACACACACTTGTAACACTGTTTTCTATCTCTGATTATAATAGCAACCATATTTTGTGACAGTAGACTTACAAATAAAACAATTTAGATACTTTTTTTATTAATTTTTTAAATGTTTTTTTAATAGATTTTTTAGGGGAGTTTGTTTCTGAAACAGGGGAAAAAACATACTATTTTGACAGGGGAATGGGGCCCATATTCGGCCCTAAAACAGTCAAATGAGTGCCCTGTACGTGGATGCTCACTTCATTTCGTTTAAAATATGAAGATTGTATTTCTTTTTTTTCCATGCACCGATAATTCTCCGAGAAGTCATGCACGCACACAGCATGATTTGCAGGCAGGTTTGAGCGAATATCTTTGTATGCGTCGTTCTGCCACACTGCTCTGAACTGATGGGCCGGAAACTGTTCAAGCAATTCAATCATGTGTTTAAACAGTTGCCCTGGTGATGTTTTGCACTTGACAACTTGAAGTTTTCTTATGATTTCCTCTCCTTTCCCTTTGAGTGCCACATAGCTATATTTTTCCCACTGAATTTTTTCAGTGTTTTCATTTTCATCCATTTCATTCTTGTGAAATTTAAGTTTTTGAACACCACAAAGAGTACACTGTCTGTTGATACAAGCCAATTTATGACTTTCGCCTGGGCGTGTATCACAGAGTGATGCATTTACCATGTCATTTAGTTTCTCAAATACTGTTAAATGTTCACATTCCTCATTTTTCTCCTCGCAATGTGTCGCCAGCGTTTTCAGTAATTGCCTCCGGAATTCCATACTTTTTTTGAAGACCATTTTTATTTCTGTGTGTTGTCTACAACAACAAGTTTCTCTATCTCTTTGTCGCACATGTTGTACAAAGTATGGTCTTAAAGATTCAAATTTTCTAAGTCCAACTTTGACCTCTGGGTGTGATTTTTTAAAATCTTGGTACACCTCGCTTTGTGTTTTTTCAAGGATATGGATTGCTTGACTCACCTATTGCTTTGGACCCGTCCGAAAACGTTTAATGTCCGCCTTATTGCCAGTTGGCCGTGATATTCCAGGTGAAACCCAAAAGTCATATATTTTTGTTAGGTCAGCATTGCTTAGTGCATCCTTTCTAACTTTTCGTTTTGTTAAATGGAAGCAATCAGTTTCTAGAACAGACTGTCTTACTCGTTGTCCGCCATATATTCTGCGTGGAGTTAATCCTAACTTCTTTGACAGATTTAGATTATCATTTGTTTGGGAAATATTCTCTCCACTCACTGAAGCAGTAATTAAAGCGACCGCATGTCGTGCTCCGTCATTTCTTTTCTTTTTAGCGCTATTAACAAATTTATTAACATTTTGCATAACTTGCTCATTTAGGCATTTCATCTCGTCAGTTGAGGTCGTGTTAGTTGCAAGAAGCGAACGTAACAAGGCATTTCTTTATTGTGGTGTTTGAGGTAGTGCATTTTCTAACCGTTTTTTTGCCCGGCATTTACTCATTCTGTTAGAAAATGGTAAACTATCGTTGACATTATGACTAGACAAACACTTTTCTTCGATTTTCTTGCGGTAATTTTGTTTCCGGATCCGCTCAATTTCTTTCGAAACTTCTTTCATTGTGTTTTCCGCATTTCTTTTATTTCTAATGTAAACTGAGTGAGCATTGCTAGACAGTTCATACTGACGCTTACGTATTTGTTTAAAGTGTTCTTTGTTTTTTTCATAATACGTTTTTTTTTTGCTGTTTTCTCTTCTCTTCTTTTTTAAGTATAACCGCGTCCTTTCGGAGGGTGTCATTGCCTATAGAAAACAAAAGTTAAATTTTGTAATGTTATGCGAAATCATCAGAACTCTTCAGAAAAATCCACTATATGTCTTGCTCTTAAACAGTTGTTTGTTTCCGCTTTAATTATTTATTTATTTATTATTATTATTATTATTATTATTATTATTATTATTGTTGTCGTTGTTGTTGTTATTCTTGTTGTTGTTGTAATCATTATAATTATCAATGTTCATGTATCATTATTAAGCAGCAGCAGCAGCAGCAGCAGCATGTGAAGTCGTATTCAAACGGCAACTCGTCGTTCTGCTACCGATATTTAACTCTCTCGTTATGGAGTCAAAGATATAATTCAATCAAATAACTGATAGAAAATTATAATTTTTCTATTACCTTTGTCTATGTTGGAACGTTAGTCTATATCTCGATAAATCGAAAAATACAAATTTATTTACACCTGAGACATCGAGATTAGCGTAGCCCATGCATGGAAATAATGACGACTGACGGAACTGAAAATAAAAAAAAAACATCCGAAATGAAATAGAAGGACAAAATGTTACAAACAAATCATTTCACTTAAATTAAACGCACTTCATTAAAACAACTTCTATTTACATTATATTGCAAAATGAAATTCAAATAAATAATATTTATAATACTCGGATCTTCTGACGTTTTCCGACGTTGCACAAAATGGTTCAATTCACATTATTGCTAGACATGAATTTGTATTCGTACCGTTTTAATTATAACTTTATATACCAAAAACTATATATGTAAAGATAAAGCGAAAAAATTACAAGCTCAATACTGGTTTGTTTCTCAAGTAAATAAACGCCACTTTTCAAACTTCAACTGGAACAAACGTCAATTTCAGAAATAACGCAAATTTTACGGATTTTCACAAGTCAAATTTGCTAGACACAGATATTCTAAAACTGTAATTTCAGTAATGCGATCATTTAATTTATTTTTATATGGCAATGTAGCCGAGGCAAATTACAATTTCTTCATATATAAATCAAAACTTTCCCATTTTCCTTGTGAATGTAAATATCGTTGAATATAAGAGCTCCGTTAAATTGCACGAAAAATGGGACAAATTAGTCCGACTTACCAAAAAGTCTGAATCGCGAATTCCACCATTTTGTTCTACATTCCGTTGATGACGTCATGAACGGGTGTAACGTGAACGTCAAATGCTAAAATTTGGCGGGTTTTGCTAAATTTTTAAAGAAACTGCAGCAGTTTCTCGAATAAAACTAAAAGTCGCGTGTTACGCTGGGACACGCTAAAAACAACGTTATCGCACTTAATACATGTTTTTGAATAGCACTTGGTGATAATTTTTTTTATATCAAGAAATACTGCCGTAATCGGCAAAAAAATCTCTTTCATTTCATACAAAATATATTGAAAAAAGAACAGGGTACATAAAATTATTCCACGGCGAAAGGTAAAAAACGCGCGAAAAACGTCAATTGTCGAACACTGTGCGCAACGTCACAAGAAACACAACTCGACATGTGCACACATTCTGTTTAAGTCTATGCTTTTTTCTAAAACGTGTCTTGGTTATTTACATTCAATATCTAAATGACATATATAAAATACACCTTAAAGTAACTACTAAGTAAACATCGACGCAGGTGGGCGAATGCTTGGGAGGGAAAGTATCTACACACTTGAGCCATCCCTTATTTGTTTCCATTTTCCCCTAATTAAGTCTTATAATCACGATGATCGGTTGTTAACTATCCACCAATTAGTTCACCATCCATTATATTAAATATATTTTGCTTTTTTGCAGAAATGCCGTTCAAAAACAAAGAGGGGTTGCACCTTTCACTTTGCAAGCTCGGTTCTTATCGAAGAAAAAGAAACATAAGCATTAGAACACCTGGAGCCTCACGATTTTCAAAGAAAGCAAAATATTTAAGCCCTTTCAAAACTGATATATCGTTTTCGAATTGTTATAATCGTAAATTTTAAAGTCCATCCAAAGTTTAAAAAAATTCTTTTCAAGCATACTGTAATATAAATCAAATAGACGAACCGTTTGTGAAAATTGTTGAGTCACCAGACCAGACTTCAAATATTCTTTGTTTCCCCATCCCGACCCAAGCAGATTTAGTATGGGTAGGTAGGCAGATCGAAATATTTTTTATTTGAATTTTTTTTTAGAATAATGATTCACATATATTCTAGGATTAGCACCATTGCACGGAAAACAAAGTATATCAATATACTGCTCACATTATGTGAAAGGTAAGTAAACAAGTCAGTATTATTAACAATCAATATCATCTAGGCCTATTCATTCGGCATCATTTTTGAACTTTCTTATTTGCCGATCTTTGCGATTTTTTTTAGAAAAAAAAATGCTGTGAACGAACTGGTAAAAGTGCATTAAACGTGTGATCCCATTCAATCGTAAATGACCAACCGTCACATCAGTAGCGCAACCGCTACCGTTAAATTTTGGCCAGCATTTTCCTTAATAAAAGCATACAAATTTAAACCAGTCACAGGGAATTCAAAACGGAACAAATACTTTGTTCTTGCAGTGATACAGGACGAGAATACAACTAAATATTGCTCGAAAATCGAAAAAAAGCTTCACCTCACATTAAATTTTGCTCATTTCAGAGGCGGAATGATCGTCATAACTCAACCATGTTTGCGTATTTTGGTCTCATATTATACAAGCGTGCAGATAAATCCAAAACGCATCGAATCACGTTCCCCGTTTTTCAAAGAATTGCTTCATATTTTGATAAAAACGAGTCAAAGCTAACCACCTACCTTTTCAGGTCAAAAGAAAGATCTGCAGAACCGTCACCGGATGCTTGCAGAACAATTTTCTCGCTTCACCAGCGGTAACGGTTGTGCGCGATTCCCCCCCCCCCCCCCCCCCCCGTGAAACGGACCCATCTTATTTTTTTTTTCAAACTAGATCTAGAGAGGGTCTACATCTACCAATAGTCTACCCTACATGAAGAATACCGCAGCTCATTTGTGATCTTTTTATAGATCTATCGATATCCGTTATTTAAACACAACAAAATTTTAAAGTACAATACCTTTTTCGTCAACTAAAAATATCCTCTTTTGCCGCAAATTATTTAAATTGTTGCTTAACTTATTTTTTCCAATATTTTTGTAAAGCCTTTCTTTATGTGGACGCTGAGTTCGTTTTGTCTGCTACATGTACTCGTGACGTATTTTATGACGTCATAATGTTGCGTTTCGCGGGTTTATCCGCCGATAATTAGAAGATAATTAGTTCGTAATTGTTTTGAAATCAACGAAGTCGCCATGCCTGGATTAACCGATTTGCTATACAAATATGTGAGTGTTACTCAATAGTTATCAATTAACGAGTCAAAATTCCTGCAAATGCCGCAAAATAAATACACGGTTTAAAATAGATCTAAATGTGTTTATTTCTTTAACATCTTTTAATATGCAGTCTGGTCGCAGTCACAATGATCAATAGAACATTGCAGGAAGGTCAGATTTCTCCAGTTTACTCAATATTTTAATACGCCCGAAGGGACGTATTATGTTATCGCCTTGGTGTCCGTCTGTCCGTCTATCTGTCCGTCTGTCCGTTAGTAACTTTACTTCCTTGAAGAAACCTGACACAAATGTTTACCACATTAAGACGAAGTGCAGAAGGTCAGATTTCTCCAGTTTACTCAATATTTTAATACGCCCGAAGGGACGTATTATGTTATCGCCTTGGTGTCCGTCCGTCCGTCTATCTGTCCCTCTGTCCGTTAGTAACTTTCCTTCCTTGAAGAAACCTGACACAAATGTTTACCACATTTAGACGAAGTGCAGAAGCCATGTTTCGGATGGTTGGCTTCAAGGTCAGACTTCTAATTTCTAATTTATAATTATAACTGTATAAAATAAGACTGTAGAGTTTGGTAAAAAAATCTTGACATTGAGCCTTTTGCAGGGATGTAAAGTGAGTGTAAGGAACGACAACTCTGCGAAGGAGATTGATTGAGACGCTTCAATGCGGTGCTCTTGATTTTATTTTATTTGTGGTCAGCACGCAGAATTATAAGAACGTTTTTGCAAAAATTTAAGAATTGGTGACATGTTTAGCGCTGAGCTAACACATGCTAACATATTTTTAAAAAGATTATTCTAAAAGTTTCGTGACCAGAAAAAACAGTCATCATACAAATGCTTGTTAATTTAGAATACACCGTGTTCCATCATTTATGACATTGATTAATGCAGCAACAACTTTCTAAGACTCTTATCCGGATAATGGAGATCACTGATAAAGAAAGATTACGACCGTAATGAAAGATCGGGAGAGCAGAATGCATGGTAAGGTTAGTATTTTCATGAATTTCGAGTATTTCTAATCGATTACACAATATTTTTGCGAGTAATACCAGTCAAGCGATGTCAAAATTGCGGCAGGCCACGGGAAAAGGTACCTTCGGTCATATTTTGTAATATTTAAGTTGTTACTATATTTATAATGAACTTACAACTATCTATAATTTTTTCATAAATAAAAGGTTATTTTCTCACATAATTTGACAATTAAACGATATTTTTAACGGGAAATGCATAATAATTAATGTCGTCTGCTCAACTTAATGACGTCATTTCAAGGATTGAGGTCAACTTCCGAAGGTACCTTTTCCCGTGACGCGCCCCATATTTATTTATTACTCTGATAGCTACAAATACATCTGAAATTGGCCGTCCGATAATTTTAAAAGCGGAAAACAGGAATAAAATTATACCACTGATTTTTACAGAAAACTACATTATGATGATCATACATGTACCTTAATAATATCCGAATATTGTTACGTACAAAAATCGTTGTTTACTGAAACTGTAAGGGGAAGTAACCTCTGCGGGGAGTTTGATACATTATGTAATAATAATAATAATAATAATAATAATAATAATAATAATAATAATCTCTTTATTGTGATATTTTTTACTGATTAAAAAACAGAGTCCAGTGAATGTTATCGAATCCGGTGAATTCGCAAACTTAACTACCCTTTTTAAGGGACCTTCACTTAATGTTATTTATTTAATACATAGTTGGGGGGTCTTATAATAAGACGTACTATGTTTATATAGTTTCTGTTCTGTTTTGATATGCGAATTAATCCAATGACATGTTCATATTCGTGTTCTTGGGCATGAACATCTACTAGCACTCACAATCATGTCAGCATTCGAAACATATTTTATTATAGGTATTTTATTGGTGCATTGGTGCAAGTTCGGATGCGCCAAACTTCAGATATCTCGAAATAAAATCTACGGTCCCGACGACTTCGACACATTGTGGACTGTAATTTGAGAAACGTACTTATGATGGGTAGGAAGACAGGCGCGAGGACAGATGGATGGACGGACGGACGTACTGACGGACGGGCGAACAGACAGACAGACAGACAGAGGGACAGAAGGCGGTCACAGAAACGTAAACATAATTTGAGACACGTACTTATGATGTAAAGCATGGGTAGACCCAATTCCAATGTTATGATCGACTAACTTAAAAGTTACCTTGCAGAAACGAATTGCGAGATAAGAATTTTTAAAACAATTTGCCTTCTTTCATTATATTCTTATATGAATGTGTTAGCGATGTATTGGGGATAAAGCAGCATCTTGTCGATAAAACTTTGACCAGAAACACAGCGAGGAACAGTACAGTTAAAAATAGTTTTACACATAATGATGTACATGTATAGTATAAAATTAGTTAGATAAAGTATAACTTCGCTCATTCAGAGGCGGAATGATCGTCATAACTCAACGACGTCTGGGTGTATAGGTCTCATATTATATCAGCATGTAGATTAATCCAAAACGCATCGAATCACGTTCCCCATTTTTTTAAAGAATTGCTCGATATTTTAATAAAAACGAGTTGACCACCTTCCTTTCCGGCTCAAAATAAACATCTGCAGTACCGTCACCAGACGTTTGCGCAACAATTTTCTCGCTTCAACAGCGGTGACGGTTCAGCGCGCATCCCCCCTCACCCTGTCATAGTTCATACCTTCAGGTAACATTACTTTAAGACTCGCCTTTTGTTATTGCTTCACTTCTACATGTACCATTCAAATCTTTCAATCTGATTAAAATCATCTCCTGAAAACCGCTACGCTATCAGGATCTGACGACGAGTAAATTAAAACGTGCTTTTATCACTAACCATTTGAACCAATCAGATTGTCGCCTACAAAATCGCGAAAGTGAAAGTAAAAATAGTATTTTAAAACATCGAAAATGTTGACAGCCTACATAAGACATATTTTGCTGGAGATATATGTGTTTATGTAGTTTTGCATTCATTTCTAATGTAATGACATGTTCAGATCATTTTGCGAGCGTTATAAATACATGTAATGCTTTCTGTGTTGACAATTTCTAAAAATAGTAATAAGGGAAAACCGCTATTACTTATGTACGGTGTCTGCGGGCCGTCATCAGATCTAACATTTTGTTAGATCTGACTTTAGTGAGATTGCAAATCTTTAGAAATGAAATTTCAGTTCAAGTTAATTTTGACGGAGACTGTCTTTTTCTATACAAAACTATACAAGATGGTCAGCCATAGCTTTACTGGCATTAGTCGAACTTGTACTTTTCTATGCAAACAGTATCATAGTCTCTTGTAAAATTAAATTTTTGTAGAATCACAGAAATTGTCCTACAATATTTCAAAACAATCTGTGTATTTCATAGAATCGCCAGATACTGCAAGGTATGAATTCGTTGTTAATACTTAAACATTCTGGAATACAATTGTCCGATATAGTGGGGTTTTTTTTAACTCAAAATTAATACGAGTTGAAATGTGTTTCTTCATAACGTTGTTCCAATAATTAATTGAAGGAAATGACGCACATTATACATAATTTATGAGAAAACTTGTTAAATGATATTTTCCGGATAATACGAAAATTTTCGAGTATACAAGCCACGTTGTTTTCTCAGTGAGTTCATGAATTTTATATGACGAGTTACAACAACTATTTTCGCTCTTATTTCTTTTCTAGCTGACACAGCTGTCCGAAGAAAAAATAAAAGCTTTAGCTTATCAAATTCATTTTGAACCGGAAATATGCCGAAACAACTTAAAGCATCGCCAGTGCTTGTCGACTGAAGCATAGATTGCATAAATTAAAGCACTGATGGTGAACCATACAGTACTTCACAATCGAAGAGCGCTATAGAAAGTCGAATAGTTTTGTATAGATGTCTTGATGTACTGTAGTATCATTTTATTTCGCGGGGACGAAATTTCGCACAAAAACCCGTAAATAACAATTGCGGGGGCATAAATTCGCGCAACTGTATTTTCCTGTATAGAAACATTGTTAATGGTTTAATTTCTCTTGCGGTAGCTCGAAATACGCGAAAATTAAACCCGTGCGAAAAAATGATTTAACAGTAATAGGATGTAGAACTATCTTGTGTACACCGCAATCAGCTTAGCTAAGAAATTGTTGCGTATTTTTGAACAAGCATTGGATATATTCTCATTTGAATTCGCATCATTCCTTCACAGAGCCCTAAACTGTGTGTGCTCTATTGGATTTGGGCCTATAATTTTACTATTTTCTGGACGAATTATGGGTAATAACTTATTAGTACTATGAGCTATTACTAGATGACCTTTACATCGTACATCTATTCCGACTGTTTGGGTACCAGACGATTGGTCCGACTTCATATAGTCTTCAGCGAACGTTAAGTACCAGCGAATAGTTCTGGTCTTGATGATTGTGTATGGAACGCCTAAGCTGTCTTATGTTAAGAAAAACTATTATGCTCGGTCAACTGTCCTTATATTATGTTATGATAACATTCTGACCTTTGCGTTATACATTATTTCCAACCATAAAACCATACTGATGAGTAGAACCATCATCACGTTTAGTCGGAGCATTGTATTACTGAGTGATGCTTTCATTATTATTTAGCTCAGTTGGTTGCGTCGCAGGAATTGCATGGCTAGGCGCTGTCGCCGTGACGGTGCGGGTTCGCTCCCAGCTAGAGACACTATCATTTTTTTTCATTATTATTAAGTTATAACGACATGCTGTTGGGTGGCACGATTGTTATGTTCAGTTTTGATAATATTTTGTCTTGTGCTATACTCATTATGTTCAGCCATACAATTATACTGTTTAGTAGAACAATCACTATGTTCAGTCGAAGAGGTGTAATAATGAGTGCTTCTTACATTATGTTTAGTTATGAAAATATACTGTTCAGTAGTTTCATCATTATGTTGAGTCGAAGCAGTTTATTACGGAATTATTCTTTCATTTTGTTCAGTTGCAATGACATGCTGTTGGGTGGCATAATTATTAAGTTCAGTTCTGTATAGTGTGTAATTCATTATGTTAAATCATGAAAATATACTGTTGGGTAGTTTCAGCATTATGTTAAGCCGAAGCAGTGTACTACTGAACATAATGTTGAAACTACTCAACAGTTTATTTTCATGACTAAACATAAAGAATTACTCACTAGACAGAACACTATCATAACTGAATATAATACTTCTACCACCCAATAGCATGCCATTGCAACTGAACATAATGGAATTATTACTCAGTAATATAGTGCTTCGACTAAACATAATGTTGAAACTAATCAAAAGCATATTTTCATGACCAAACATTAAGAATTACTCACTAGACAGAACATTATCATAACTGAACATGATACTTCTACCACTCAACAGCATGTCATTGCAACTGAACATAATAGAATAATCACTCAGTAATACAGTGCTTCAACTAAACATAATGTTGAAACTAATCAAAAGCATATTTTCATGACCGAACATTAAGAATTACTCACTTGACAAAACATTATCATAACTGAACATGATACTTCTACCACTCAACAGCATGTCATTGCAACTGAACATAATAGAATAATCACTCAGTAATACAGTGCTTCAACTAAACATGATGTTGAAACTAATCAAAAACATATTTTCATGACCGAACATTAAGAATTACTCACTTGACAGAACATTATCATAACTGAACATGATACTTCTACCACCCAACGGCATGTCATTGCAACTGAACATAATGAAATAATCACTCAGTAATACACTGCTTCGACATAACATAATGTTGAATCTACTCAACAGTATACTTTCATGACTGAACATAAAGAATAACCCATAAACAGAACATTATCATAACTGAACATAATACTTCTACCACTCAACAGCATGTCATTGCAACTGAACATAATGGAATAATCACTCAGTAATACAGTGCTTCGACTAAACATAATGTTGAAACTACTCAACAGTATATTTTCATGACCGAACATAATTAATTACTCACTAGATAGAACATTATCATAACTGAACATGATACTTCTACCACCCAACAGCATATCATAATGAAATAATCACTCAGTAATACACTGCTTCGACTAAACATAATGTTGAAACTACTCAGCAGTATATTTTCCTGACTGAATATAAAGAATTACCCACTAGACAGAATATTATTATAACATAACATGATACTTCTACCACCCAACAGCATGTCATTGCAACTGAACATAACGAAATAATCACTCAGTAATACACTGCTTCACTTAAACACAGCACTCAACAACACGTTCTTTTGACACTAAAAATATTAACATCACATAACATGACATATCAGTTACAGGTCACGTTTGAATTATCACACGGCATATCGTTTCTAGGACTCAACAGAATGACAGTTGACCGAGCGTTATAGTTTTTCTTAAAATAAGACAGTTTTGGCGTTCCATAATTGTGCGTACCAAATGTTATGCTTTAGATGGCTAAGATGCTTTTTAACCAGCGAAGCTGGTTTTACTAATCACAATTCTGAAATCGGTATCAAACCAAAACGAGGCAACGGGAACCGGCGATTTACGCATTTCAGAGTAATCAGAGCAAGCAAAGTAGTCCAAGTTTCCTTTTACGTTTTAAACTTGGCTCGTGCCACGTTAGTATCTCTAAAAGAATACTTGACTGCTTCACTGCGCTGTCCCTAATTCAGACCACAATGGACAACAGAAAACCAATTTTATCTAGGGGTTGTAGCCGCTAGGGATTCTTTAGCGAACCACAGATATGTTACCTTTAGGTAGAGATATAAACGATATTCCCGATGTTAGGATATTCAATAGCTTAATATTAATTCTGAAATATTTAATATATCTTTTCTGCTAATTCGAAGCTAAAAATAACAGTGAAAACATTTTCATTATTTTGTCATTTTAAAGCCATTTTAATATTGGACGTTTGTTCCGCTGCTAAACTGTTTGTTTCACGATTTTTATTAATTTTTAACAATAACGATAATGATAAATTTCCATCTTAGCATATTTTTTCTTCAATTGTCCACTTTATGAAATAAATGCGCAAATGCTTCCACTTGAAATTTTCAAGACATATCTTGAACATTTGTTTATTATTTGATGATAGGCGTTCATGAGCGTTGTAAATCACTGAACATGAAGCAATCATCATTGCTGAATATTTTTATATATTGGATTTCCACATATAAGCGTGAACAGTAAACAGTAAACTATTGAGATGTGTAAAATTTTTCATATTAAAACTAGTATACCGAATATTATTCGTACAGAAATAGGGACATGTAAGATTTACAGATCTATGTATTCGAAACATGCTACGAGCAAGCGCGGTACGTGTCCGGCTATCACGTACGGGGCAGGAGACACGTCGACAATAAGGCCATCAGTGGTCCAAGGAACGGACTATGATTTGTTTCAGGAATAATGCATAATTTTTTCAAAGGTGAAGATGTTTACTAGGTTTTCGATTAAGCTAGAGATGACTATTATTTTTATTCGGAGTACATGAAATCATAGGCGCAGTAACACAATGAATATGCAAATGTCAGTGACGTCACACTTTCCCGCGTTTTGAAGAAAGCCAAATTTATAACAGTACAAGTACGTGTGAATATAGAGGACAAACCGTGATGAAGTCTAAAATTAAAAACGACACATCTGTCAGCTGAAACTGATGTTATATTAACGGATTGTAAGCTAATGGACATTTATTCCATCTCATTAACAACCAAAACTCAATGATATGTTTACGAATGTCTTAAATCTGGCACCTTTTTCTAATAATATGCTACATGAAAAAAAAACATCGAGTCCGTTATTAAATATAACTTAATACGGTGGAAATTTATGGTATTAGCTATAGTAATTCATTTTCCTCTGAAATTGTCTTCAATTTTACATGTGTGTTATCTAGCATTAAATTCCAATGCTTACGGCAATGTTATGACTCTCGGTTGTTTGATCTTAATACATGTATGTAGGATTCTCAATTCTATGATTTCCTTTACATGTTATTCACAATGAAGGAAACAATTATATACTTCTTATTTCAAATAAATGCATACTCATTCCCATCGATCGGGTCTCACTTTTTATATCATTTTTCTTGTTCATTCTGTCCTTGGGATGTCAGTACACATATTTCACTATTATAATTTCTTGCTTAAAACCCTTTACTCAATATATACGCCTTTCATCACATAGGTGACCAGTTCAGGTCCCAGTCAGCTGGCACAATAGTGCCATCTGATCTGGATCTAAAAATTTGTGATTACTGGTCAGAAAAAATTAAGGATTCTAAAAGCGAACATTTTAAATCCAAATCAGATTGCAAAGATGTGCCAGCTGATATGGATCTAAACTGTTCGCCCAAGCTATGAAGGTATATCTATGGAGTAAAAGGTTAACAGAAGCCTTCATCCAGATAATACATGGAAACCCTTATTTCCACTATCATATAGACAAGATGAAGGTCTTTGCGAGTGAAACAAGTTCTTTTGCTTTTTTCGTAAATGGATACATGTATGAGAATCATGGCACTGGTTATTCTCAAGAAGCAAAATCGCTTCGCTGGTTTTATATGTTAAGTCAGTTAAATCATGGTAGTGATATCGCGTGATAACTTTGAACTGATCACGCTGGTTTTCGTAAATGGCGTTCACGTGCGTTCAGCACGTGCGAGTAGATATTTATAGATTTATTGCTTCATGTATAAATTTCATAACAATTGTTATAGATTGTGTTATTGCTTAGAAACATAACGAACGCAAAATGTTTCTTATTTGTCTTTTTAACCTTAATGCGGGTCTTAAAATATACTGGATCTACGTTCTTCGTATTTTGAACGAGAAAGTAAGCCTATCGTAATGTTTTCCTTTTAACTTATGCGTGAATTGAAACTTGCCTTTTATCCTTGAAGAAATGACCGCCACCCCAAGATATGATAGAAAAAAAGGTTGTAAACTAATGATCACTTATCTTCTGGCTTAATCCGTTCAATTAATTTATACTCTGGCTTAATCCTTCAATCAATTCATCTTTTGGCTTAATCCGTTCAATCAATTTATCCTCTGGCTTTATCCGTTCAATCAATTTATCCTCTGGCTTAATCCGTTCAATCAATTTAACCTCTGGCCTTATCCGTTCAATCAATTTATCTTCTGGATTAATCCGTTCAATCAATTTATCCTCTGGCTTAATCCGTTCAATCAATTTATCCTCTGGCTTAATCGTTTCAATCAATTTACCCTCTGGCTCAATCCGTTCAATCAATTTATCCTCTGGCTAAATTATCCGTTTAATTTTAAAAATATTTAAACGCCTTCACTATTTATAACAGAGTTCTATTAAAACAATGGCGCACCGAACACTTTCTCAATCTTATACACGCGATACGTTGTGGGTGCTTTTTGTGCCTAATTTAAAGGAAAACTATTACTTCGATGCACAACTGAAATCGTAAACACTGCAATAAATGTATTTTAGGCTGGCGATTTTGATTCAATTACAAGTTTCACACAAAATATATTTTGGCTGATTGTGACAATGAACAACATGAAACGGATTGAACGAATACTGTGACAGTCACAATTGGCGAAAAGTGTTTCCTTTGATTTTTTGAGTACTGTCTTTATTACATGTACAAAATAACTTTCTTACTATGCAATCAATTTTCATAAATTTGGTATCTAAATGACCGCAAATCATTCGGTTTTATGATACTGGGAAAATATTTATATGAAATATATTGTCCTTGTTAAATAACAATTATCCCGAACGTGCGTTTTCATTGTCCGCAAGTATTCTGTTAGTTCTGTATCATTATGGTCATCAATACAAAACTACGTCTTAAAACATTATTTTTTCAGTTAATGATACGTGCGGAGTTATTTCCGGGGGGTGGGGGTTCGTTGTCATTACCGTATACATCATCTTCAACAGCTCATATATGGCAAGAAATCACTTTTTGTACATCAAGATTTATTTTATTTTCGGTGAATTATTGAATTTTCTGGTGAAATGAAAGTGGTACATCATTTTTATTTTCACTGTTTTTTTCACGTTGGTACCCAAACATACATAACGTTCCCAATGAGAACATTTACAAAACAGGCTCATGTTTGGGTATATGACGTCATAAACAAACGTTTTTTGGCACCATTTCATTTTTTTTTCTTTCAAATTTACACAAATTGTGCCCTAAAAGCATAAAATAAAAAGAAAATTTGTTTTTACCAGTAAAAGATGGAAATATATTTCACTCGTGAACTCCGGAATTATGTATTTTCACTCGTGGCTTCGCCACTGGTCATAAAGGGAAATCCGGAGCTCACTCGGTGAAATATATTTCTATCATACACTGTTAAAAACAAATATCTTCTATATTGTACCAAAACATGGCCAATGATAGTAACAGTTTCTCTGTGCCATTAAACGGCACACAACTTAAAATATTGACAAAACACACAATAACACATTTATTTGTTATTAATCATTTTATTGCATCTATAATTTGTTGTGATATTTACAGGAGGCGGATGGTAATCTAGACGAGTTTTTTTCTAGTAAGAAATAAATTAATCACTACAATATAAATAAATTCAAAAATCAACTAATATTTTTAGTTTTACCTTTGTGATACTACATGCAATCAGCACTTATGTTACAATAAATGTTACAGTAACTGTTTTAACGTCAAACAAATTGAAACACAAATATCTATCTTACTATTTTCCTACCAGAGCAAACAAAAATTTTGGTTTACTAAATACCATTACTTTTTATTCGCTTGTTCGTCAGCTTAGAAACCCGTTGCAGAATATAACCAAGTACTAACACGTTTGTACTTTTTAAACTTAAGCTTTGTACAAACAAATATTAACGTAAATTTCCATTTGAAAATGTTTCCGGATATCTAATTTGTTTACATTCAAGGCAAACTGTTTACTCTCCGAATAAAAGGCTGCCATGCTGGCTTAAAATAGTAAAATTATTATAAGTGGGGCGCGTCATTCGGTCATATTTTGTTACATTTTAGTTGTTACTTTATTTGGATGATTGGGGCGCGCCTCGGGAAAAGGTACATTCGGTCATATTTTGTTACATTTTAGTTGTTACTATATTTGGATGATTGGGGCACGCCACGGGAAAAGGTACATTCGGTCATGTTTTGTTACATTTTAGTTGTTACTTTATTCGGAAAGAAATTACAACTATCTTATATGTTCTTATAACTAAGAAGTGATTTTCTTACTCAATTTGACAGTAAAATGATATTTGTACTGCGAAATGCATAGTAATTAATGTCGTCTGCTCAACGTTATGTCGTCATTTCAAAGATTGACGTCCACTGCCCGAAGGTACCTTTTCCCGTGACGCGCCCCAATTACAGTTAATCATATTTTAAAGTCAGTCAATATTTGTAAAAGCTCTTTGAAAATTCTGTTGTTGCAGAAGTTAAAATGATTTTATCAACAGTTCGAATGGTTTATCAAAACATTTTATTAATAAATGGTTAATCGAACAAGCAAGTAAACGATAGTTTACCAAAACAGTTTTAAAGGTTAATCAAATTACCAAAGTTTATCAAAACGGTTTAGATTGTTTATTGTGACAGTAACTGTAACACTGATTAATCAAAACATTGTATTAGTTTATCAAAACAGTCAACATGGATTTTATTAAAACAAAAACAAAACAGTAATAAAAATACATTATCAAAATAGTTTCAATCGTTTATCAAAAATGATTTTGATGAAAATGTTAGATGAAATCAGGATATATCGAATTTGAAGTGATAATTAACAAGTAAGCATTATAAAGAATTGCCTCTCGCCAATAGAAATTAATGACATATTCTACAAAACAAGCTATCTTGAGTTTGAGTTCTTTACGGATGTTTGTGCTAATCACGTGTAAGTATTTTTGTCAGAGCTTTTGAAAACATGTACGAGTCCGGCGAGAAAATGAAGCCGGTCTTTAACAAACGTTATTAAAACAAAATTATATACTGTTTTAAAAATATCATCATTATAAATATGTACTTCTTAACTACATGTATTTGCTACGGATTCTTGCAGACAAATAAGTCATCTGACTGGTGCTTCAAAGACGGCAATGTTGGCGAAATCAACACCTTTGCGATTGTTTTAAGTATAATATATTGATTTTGACTTTAGTGAAACTGAATAATGTCCTCTTTTCTGTTCGGATGACTTTTTAAGTTAACACGAGCCATTTATATTTACTAGGCTCATGCACAGCTGACATGTTATGTACTGTAAAAACATTAATATCCTTGCGGTAATAATTTTCGTGGATTTTCAGGACTAATCGATCCACGAATTTAAAACCATAAAGAAATTAAAACAAAATAAACGTAAACGTTGTTAAGAAAAACGGGCCACATGAAATCACGAAACAATGAACATGTTATCTGAAAGCAAATCGCGAAATGTTATGCCCACGAATAAAAGTTTATCCACAGTATGTCATATCACGTGACTCCTTGTATTTACAGCACTATACGGTCTCGTAGTTCTTGGAATGCTGGGGTTAAACATTTGTAAACGCTCAACTGAAAGACAAAAAACAGCATGAAATCAGAAGATGTAAACAGCATGAAATCAGAAGATGGAAACAGCATGGTATCATAAACTGTAAACAACATGATATCAGACGATGAAAACAGCATGAAATCAGAAGATGGAAACAGCATATCATAAACTGTAAACAGCATGAAATCAGACGATGTAAACAGCATGAAATCAGAAGATGGAAACAGCATGAGATCATAAACTGTAAACAGCATGATATCAGAAGATGTAAACAGCATGAAATCAGAAGATGTAAACAGCATGAGATCATAAACTGTAAACAACATGATATCAGAAGATGTAAACAGCATGAAATCAGAAGATAAAAACATCATGAGATCAAAAACTGTAAACAGCATGATATCAGAAGATGTAAACAGCATGAAACCAGAAGATGAAAACATCATGAGATCATAAATTGCAAACAGCATGATATCAGAAGATGTAAACAGCATGAAATCAGAATATGGAAACAGCATGAGATCATAAACTGTAAACAGTATGATATCAGAATATGTAAACAGAATGAAATCTGAAGATGGAAACAGCATGGTATCAGAATACGTTAACAGCATGACATCAAAAGATCTAAAAAGCACGGTATCAGAAGATGTAAACAACATAAAATCAGAATAGGTAAACAGCATGGTATCAGAAGAAGTAAACAGGCTGATAACAGAAGATGTAAACAGGCTAAAATCAGAGATGTAAAAAGCATGATATCAGAAGATGTAATCAGGTTGATGTCAGAAGATGTTAACAGCATGACATCATAAGACGTAAACAGCATGATATCAGAAGATGGAATCAGCATAACATCTGAAGATGTAAACAGCATGATATTAAATGATGTAAAAAGGCTGAGTATCAAGTTACCACGTAACAATTATTTTATTATCAAACAGCATGCTATCAAATGAGGTAAGCAGCATTATATCAGAAGATGAAAAGAGCATGTTATCAGAAGATGTAAACAGTATGATATCAGAAGATGTAAACAGGAAGATTATCAAGTTGCCACGTAACAGGTATTTTATAATCAAACACCATGCTATCCAAAGATCTAAACAGCATTATATCAGAAGATGTAAACAGCATGATATTAGAAGATGTAAACACCATGATATGAGTAGATGTAAACAGCAATATATTAGAAGATGTAAACAGCATGATATCAGAAGATGTAAACAGCATGCTATCAGAAAATGTAACAGGCAGATTATCAAGTTGCCAGGTAACAGTTACTTTAGCTGAAACAGCGACAAACGTTTTAGTTTTTTATTTAGCTCATTTGCAGACTGATACCTGATCAAAATGCAAGTTATTGCGCATCAACGCTATAAACGCAGCTTCCGGGATAAGGTGTTTACGAAAAATATGACATCAAACTTTGAAATAAGGACAGTTTTATGACAACTTTAGAATACCTTTTATTGCCATTAGAAACGTGTTCTGGTGTACAAATGATTAAAATAAGATTGAAGAGGGGTTGTTTTATTTGTGAACATTACTTTATCTTCTAAATTTAACCCGATGAAGGTTCAACCTACGGATAGGGTTTCAAGCATTCGGTCCTCGATCTCATTTAACTGAAACAGCTTTGTAAAATAAACATAAGAAATCTATTTACCACCCTAGAACCTCGTTTAAACCCCCAGAGGCAAATAATTTTGCAACTGATCGTTCGAAGGCGGTTAGCCCAAGGGTTATCATTTTCGTTTATTGTTTGTGGTGTCTTATTTGGGGCACGTCACGGGAAAAGGTACCTTCGGTCATTTAAGTGATATTTTAGTTTTTACTATATTTAAAAAGAACTTACAACTATAAATCAATTTTTTATAACTAAAGTATCATTTTGTTACACATTTTTGACAACGAAAAGTATTTTACCGCGAAATGCATAATAAATAATGCCGTCTGCTCAACTTTATGACGACATTTCAAAGATTGACGTTAACTGTCCGAAGATACCTTTTCCCGTGACGCGCCCCATTTGAAGTTGACATACTCATAAAAACAATGCTCTCTTTTCCTCTTCTATTTTGCTGCTAGGGGAGGCTGTATTTTGTGAGTATTGCGATTCTTGATATGCGTATTTCACCTTTTTTTTAATTTTATTTTTTTTCAGTGTATAACGATTAGTTCTTACAAGTACGCGTAAATATGACAAAATGAATCGTAATGATGCTTACGTCATCAATTTCACCATGGAAACTGGTGTATCCTTGGCAGGAACCAACCAGCAGCCCTGCCTGTCGTCTCTCCACATTACCTACAAAATATGTGTCGAATGTATACAATATGTTTCATATACAACATAATGCATAAAAAGCTAATAATATGTGTAAACACATTGTAAGAGTAAACCACGTAGTCTTTTCCCTAGTGTTTACAGATTAACGTGTTACCAGGTTAAAGTGATAAACAGTCTTATAGCTTAAGCTAACACATTTAAATGTAAAACTCGAACTATTTTTAGCTTGTGTAAACAGGTCCAACGTACAGGTTAAAAGGATAAACACAAACAGCCTTATAGCTTGAGCTAACACAATATAAGATTAAAACTATAACTATCTATCAGTCCTATAGTTTGCATTTACATATTCTAAGGGTAAACACGAACTATCTTATAAGCATGTGTTAACACATTATAAGGGTAAAACACAAACAGTCTTGAATGTAAAATATTATAATTATAACGATAAAACACGAACAGCATTATAACTTGTGTTTATGGACTCTAAGGATAAAACACAAACAGCCTCAAGCCCTTTTAATTTCTATGAAGAAACACCAAGGCTGGAGGTTATACAACTGAGATTGGAAACCAGTCTCAAATCTCAAGCATCTGATTGGCTGAAATGGCGACTGGTCGCCATTTCAGCCAATCAGATGCTTGAGATTTGAGACTGGTTTCCATGCTCAGTTTTATAACCTTGGGCACATTTTGAAAATTAAGGCTTATATCAAGAGTGTTATTATCATTAATCAAGGTTTTAAAACTAACACATGCAATCAAACGTGATTTTGTATACCTTGTAAGCTAATAGAGGATTTATGTAGACCTTTCCAGTTCTCCACCACTCCCGTCAATGTATGGCCGTCATAAATCAATGTGACGTCATTCCAGCCTTCAACCTGTTTTGAAATCAACAAAACAGCACACTAAAACATGTAATAACAAAAGAGATAATGTGGCCCAATTCTAACATTCAATCAATAGGGACATGAAAAAACGTTAAGTGTCTTGCGACTGAAACACTAGAAGGCCACCAATGGTCGAAACTATTCACGACAATAACTTAATATACAGGGTGACTTTTTTACAGCCGCCACAGGGCCTACTGTGACATTCAAATAGATAAAATGGAAACTTTGAAGTAAATCAAACGAAACAAGTAATTAAAATACTGCAGGCTCATTTAAGTTAAGTGTAAGATTATTTAAAAACAAGTTTACCGCTGGTACGGAAATGACGGCTGGATCCCGGTTGTACGTCTTTAGGGCAAACTGTACATCCCCATGATTGGCAACCACCATGATGGAGGGCCCCTGGCCATCCTGACCTTGACAGTTGGTTACGAGGGCCTGGTAGTTCTGTCTATTTATAGATCTCTTTTCTCTTTTGTTAACTGCAGATCTGCAAAAAACATTTTGGTTTGGAGTGTTTTTTAATATCGTCGCCCACAGGGGGAGAAGAGAAGGGGTTTACTGTTTTACCTTTGTCCGTCTATTCGTGATTCCGTGATTCTTTTCTTCCCTCCGTAACAAAACTTGAGTCGCAGTTTTCTAAGCAATTATTGCAAGCAGCAGCCAGATATTATGCGTATTGCTTTATCTTATAGTTCCATGTAAGCCATGTTAACTTTGGCCCCTATCCACACTGATTATACATACTGCAATATATGCCCGCGTGTAAGGTTAAAGTATGCACATTTATACTGAGCCAAAATGAAAACTTAAAAGAATAACATGGAAAATCCCATCACATACATGATGCCAGAAAATGCAAATATTTGGAGGAATTTGACCCCCAATATGTTTATCTTGGAAGTGGCCGATTCAGTATCTATCGGTTTAAAAAATAAAAACATGAAAAAAATTACGTGTAAATTAAGCGTTGGACTTTGTTCTCATTTCAATTAAAAGGGAGGTAATTTGCTAAAACGGATGTTAAAGTAATTGTAGCTTATTTCTTTTCATGAGTGGGCTTTAAAGATTGTGTTTTTTCTTCTCTACATGCCCTAAACTTATAAATTTGACAGTCGAATAATCAGTTTGTGACTTTATTATTAAAATTATCGATATCATCATTATTCAGGAAAGAGGAGATAACCGTGACTTCTGAGTAAAAATAAAAATTTCTTCCCGCTTCAAATGTCCAGATATTTGCAAATACCGCAAATTAAATAAAAAATAAAATATATCATCAATAAACAAAATATTTGAATTTAAAAACAGGTAAGTTTTCATTTTTGTTCAGTATATTTTGTTAATTTTCGTAACTGCTTGATTCCATTTTAGAAAGTAGCTTAAGTTGATCCCGATTCATGCAAAATGCATTGGTGTTTAGACGATTTTGTGTTCTTTTAAGTTCTATTATGCCATTAAAATAACAATGTACGCTTACACAACTAGCTGTACGGGAAGACTTTTTTTACAGCCGCCACGACTTTGCAACGAACTTCGATCGTTGGATAACTACAAAGTCTGTTCTTGAATTAGCCCCTTTAACCAAGCCAATTATAGATCAAGTAATCTACCTCTTTCTGCGTTTTCTGCCTGGGATGATTCCGTCGAAGAAGTTCTCTGCGCTTTCACCAAACACCGGAAGTAACGGGAATAGATTGGCGTTTCCTTGTGCACTCATTGACACGGTTCCCTGACCTCCCGATCCAAGATTCAATGCGTTCATATCAAATATTCCCTGGTTTGCCGATCCAGAAGCGCCACCTTTGTAAAAAAGAAAGTGGCGTTAATTATTATCTTATTAGAAAAGAGAACTTCACGCATATTTCTGGTAAGCTACTATGGACGCGTGAAAATTTCACTTATACGTTACATTTACTATTTAGCCGTAGGGCTACAGAAACCAGGTTAAAATACAAGATTTCAAGAACGGGAAGGTTGAGGGCAGCCTTCGGGTAAACCAAAATTTTAAAATTTCGCAAACATTAAAACCCCAGCCCTAAAGACTCCAATATATAAACTGTCTAACAGAATACAAAAGGTCCGATCGTATTCTTTCTTATAGACGGGATTTTCAATGATATTGTTAAATTATCGTTAACGAACTTTTAAGAATCTTAATATAATGGAGTTATATTTAGCACCGACGAAGAGCCCACTTCATATACGATCTCGATTTCTGTGACTTTTTGGAAAACCTACTTTCGCTTTTAGTCGCGTGGACAAAATTTATTTTAGTAAATTAAAATTTTATTAGCCCGGACTACTGTTGCAAATTTGTGCCTATAGTTCCAAATACATGTAATATTTCATACAAGAGCGGGTTGAATAGAAGTAATGCCGCTTTAAATATTGATGCGTAAACACGGAGTTCGAGTGTTCCCACTGTAACAATTTTTATTTGGGGCACGCCACGGGAAAAGGTACCTTTGGTCATATTTTTAACATTTTAGTTGTAACTGTATTTAGAATGAACTTACAACTTTCTATTATTTTTTCAGAGATAAAAGGTGATTTTTACACATTTTTACGATTAAATGGCATTTTTACTGCGAAATGCATAATAATTATTGCCAACTTTATGACGTCATTTTAAGGATTGAAGTCAACGGTTCGAAGGTACCTTTTCTCGCGACGCGCCCCGTTTGGCTCTAGTGAACTCTGAAGCAATACTGATATATGAATCAAATATAACTCTATCATGTTTAGGCAAAATAAATTTAATTATTCATTCGTTAAGTTGGCTCGGACAAACAATGTCATGTCAATTAACTTCCTTAACACAGGGCCTGGTATACATGTACTATAATCATAGCATGACCATGATCTAAAGGGGTGCAGTTGGTTTCTATAACCCCCTTTTGGGGCAGAAGTATTTCATTATCATTAAGATGTTGGCCAGAAAAGCTGAAAATTATCATGTATCCTAATACTGCCCCAATCAATCGATAATCATGTATCCTAATACTGCCCCAATCAATCGATTATCATGTATCCTAATACTGCCCCAATCAATCGATTATCATGTATCCTAATACTGTCCCAATCAATCGATTGTCATGTATCCTAATACTGCCCCAATCAATCGATTATCATGTATCCTAATACTGTCCCAATCAATCGATTATCATGTATCCTAATACTGCCCCAATCAATCGATTATCATGTATCCTAATACTGCCCCAATCAATCGATTATCATGTATCCTAATACTGTCCCAATCAATCGATTGTCATGTATCCTAATACTGCCCAAATCAATCGATTATCATGTATCCTAATACTGCCCCAATCAATCGATTATCATGTATCCTAATACTGTCCCAATCAATCGATTGTCATGTATCCTAATACTGCCCCAATCAATCCAACATTCTTGAAATCTTGCACCCCGGTCTGCATGCGAGCAATACTCATATCTATACAGTACTGTGAATGTTTAAGGTTACAAACGAAACGCACGATACAGGAAAGACCGACGAAAATAAAAAATGATAGACGAACGCACGATGCACGATAGACGCACGCACGATAGACGCAAATTTGATAATCGTATACATTCATAGTACTGTACTGTGAACAATACACAATAGAAGGACGCATGATATACGATAGACGTACGAAAGTTAGATGCAATTGTTATAACCTTATACGTTCACAATACTACACATACCAGTAACAAGCCCATTGCCGAGTACACATGTAACTGTTGACCTCTTACCTGATGACATGAACGTTCCACCTCCGCCACCACTGCTCGACGAGCCTCTGATGCTGCCAGAAAACTGTCCACCACCTATAAAAAAGGTATATCGTTATTAACTTACATAATATAGGTTATACCACAGGGACCTGAAATGGTCTTCTTATAAACACATAATTATGAAAGTTTTATGATATTTAACCCCTTAAGCGGATGTAAAAAACATCTGACATAATTCAGGAATTAAACAAAATCATACCCCACCCTCCTGCCCGTTACGAGAATTTTTAAGATACAGCGTTGACACAAAATTTTCTAAGATCAATTATTATTTCAAATAACTCAAATCTGCAATAATAACACTTTATTCTTCTAAAGTTTGACGTTTTAATTACTTATAAGATCATGTACACAATCTTTATGTTTTATTATGAATTACATTCATTATAAAAAATATATTCATTAGACTTTTTAGGATAAATCAAAAACAAGTAAAGCGATGTGTCTGAAAAAGTATTAAAAGTGCGTATAAATTATAAACTTTTAAATTACCAGATGCCCCGCTAATGAACTCGCCAGTGACTGGCTCGATTCTGAGTGTCTGTCTAATAATATCCGCCCCAGCTTCTCCTCCCAGTCCTAAAGAGGCAAGATCGACTCCGCCTTCTGTATTGAACTGCACCTGGCCGCCTGGCAGTCTTCTTACATTTGTGTCAATCACACGCTTAACTCCGCCTCCAGAACCTACGACCTTGCCCATCTGTGTAAAGTCTCCGCCTGCATTTCCGCTTGCATCGGTTATTATCTGACATGATAAAAATGCTGTAATTACTTGTCTACGTCATGGAAATATAATGTTGAAACAACATTTTAAATAAATAAATGCAGTCCAACCTGGCTTTAAAGACCGCACTGGGTAAAACCAAAAAGTGTTATTTAATGATTGTGTTCATATGTAAGTTTGTACTGGTCGGACTGTACTGTGCAACCGCTTTAAATTTTTAAAACCGTTCGAGATTAATAATCGGGCGTGCTCGATTGGGCTGTCGGAACTGTGCCAGAATCAAATTCCGACTCTTCCACAGAATCTGCCAAACGAGTGAAATTGGCTGTCGGAACAGAATCATGATAGGTTTTTATAAAAATTGTTACATAATTGCATGTTTATTATATCTTTTGAAGTCTAAAGAACTCCTTATAGTCTTAATAAGCCATACTTTATAGTTCAACTAAGTTTTCTTAGATTTTAGATCAGTCAACAAAAAGCAATATTTATAATTTACTGAAAAATAACACTATTTCTGGTATTTCTGTTGGTGAAATTCTTGGCATAGTACTGAAATGTAACCATTATCTTATTTTATGCCAAAAAAACAGTATCTAAAAATATTTCAGTTTGGTGCAGTATAAAACACTGACCGATTCCATCCACACCACCTATTTTGATGGAATGGGTAGAACGCTGCCAGAACACAATTCCGACGCACTCGATTGGAGTTCTCCCTGTTCTTAACGTCGGAATTTCCAATAGAGCACGCCCATCATTTCGATTTACAGGTCGACAATTACTATGACGTCATTATCGACGATATCAGGTCCCTATCGCGCGGTTAAACCCAAATTCTGAAATGGACTATTTCTGAATTCATACCTGACGTTCAACAAACTGGCCAGACCCAGAACTTCCGGAAGCAGATCCGAAAGCACCACCGGAAGCTGCACCAAAAGCGCCACCGGAAGCAGAACCCTGCAATGAACCTGAAGCGCCACCACTTGCAAAACTTTCGGATGCTTCAAACATCATTGGGTTGACTTCTTGGACGATCTCGTTTATTCTGAACTGAGGCTGGGTGTGAGTAACACGCACTTGCTTTTCACCTTTTCCTTTAACGTCACATGACATAGTTTAGTCATTTAAATAAACAATATAATAAAAAATATTTAAATGAATGTGTAAGCTTTCAGGCAATTGCAGTACTAGGTGAGTTTCTGTCGTGACTCCCTTCTTAAAGCAGTTAATTAACCATTTTAAACTTTGAGCTGCAGAAGTAATCTTATTATTATATTATTAATTTATTTAACAGCCGTTGGTGCAAATGGTAGAAAAGTTTTATTTTCTAGATATATTTCATACACCACGTGTGAAATTCTAAAACAAACAATACAAACACCAAGTTTTTGAATCTGTTTTTATTATCAGATAGTATAATTGCTACTAGCACGAAACCAGTGAAATGCTACAAATTAAGACTACCCTTAAATAACACCAATATTCTAATGTCCTTTTTTAACAGTTTACCATGAAATTAAGACAACGCTACTATTTAGACCAATTTTCCGAGTTCCAGAGGTGCTCTTAAAACAGGCCCCAATTTTAAAACTGAGATTTGAAACCAGTCTAAATCCTGAAGGATCTGTTTGGCTGAAATGGCGACTGGTCCCCATTTTAGCCAATAAGATGGTGAGACTGATTTCAATCTCATTTTTATAAGCTTACCTATCACAGTCGCTCCCGAAACGAACTCGCTCTGGGAAGGTACGCTGATGCCAATAATACGTCCCTCTGCATCCTTGTGCACGCCTCGGGCCGCGGATCCTCTCGGCGCTGACCTCTCTGGTATACCGGGTTTACCTACTCCCTAAACGAGAGTGAAATACAAATGTATGAAACTTTCAGTTCCGCAGATTTAAAGAAGATTGCAGTATTCCCCATTTTCACAACAATATGGATGTTACTTGTTCACCGTTTGCATAACCTAACTCATCGAACTCGGTCAACACAAGTTGATGCAGAAATACACTTAACCATTGTTCTAACTACACCGATCAAAATTTTTAATTTCTCCGCACAAAATTTGAGTACAGCCTTCAAATTTAAAACATAATAAGATGCACCATTTTTAATTATTTTTCTGAAATGTCCAATGCGTTCTTAAACAAATGACATTTAGTCGAGGTGGGGTCAAAACCAAAAGTCGCAAAATTGACCGTAGCTTTTGTATAGACGATATACTGAACCGAAAAAAAACTGCTGAAAAATCTTCTGTGTAACAGCTTGACAATCGAATTATTCCATAGACTTGTTCAAAATTACTTAAAAATCCATATTTAAACAATAAAACATGAATTCTCGTTTACGGAGAATATATCCACTACCGACAATGTTGTGACTTTTGGCTTTACCCCTACCTTGATTAAATGTCAGTGGTTTCTATAGGCGTGAAAAGAAGTGAAAATAATGTATCTTATTATATTACAAGTTTGCAGTGTATATCCCGATTCCTTGCTTAGAAATTTATAAAATAAGATCGGTGTAGTTAGAACATTGGTTAAGTGTACTGTTAAATCATTTTATTTCGCGTTGGTTTAATTTTCGCGTATTTCGCGCTACTGTTTTAGCGCGAAATTCAACCCCAGCGAAATTAAACGATTGAACAGTGTTTCTTTAATGGAAAATACAGTTGCGCGAATGTATGTCCCAGCAAAATTTGTTATTTACGGGTTTTACGCGAAAATAAGTCCCCACGAAATAAAATAATACTACAGTATTAAACAAGTAAGAAAGTCTCTTCCTTGCCAAATAACATTTCCTTAAAACAAAACAACCATTAAAAGATGATGAATTATTCAATATACAAACGGTGTTCATGTAAAATACACAATGTGAAAGCTGAAACTACCTCCACCGTCTTTATGTTTATGCTCAATATCTGAAGATGGTTAGCTTAAAAGAAGTTATTTTTTATTTTAAACAAGAGTCCATATGCCTGTAATAGGGTAGTTAATTTTTATGGGGTTTTTTTCCTAGGAAAGTAAGAATTGCCCCATTGGAAATGCATGTATTTAGACATGTTCCAATTTGCCAGGGTTAGTCACCCTTGCCGGCTGAAGTAAGAACGTCAGAGTTGTCCCCCTTTCCAAAAATTGGTGGATGGGGAGGCCATCTTGCTTATTGAATAGTTCGCTTCCTCGAAATTAAGATTCGATAGGTAAATATTTACACTTCAACTTAATTCTCTACGATGAAGTCTTATTCACCTAAGGAATCATAATTTCTCATGGTTAATAGTGTGACGTAATAGTTTAAAAGGCGTGGCTCCAGATGAACCGTTCAAAGTTTATTGGACGTTGCACAATGTTTTGACCTGTGACGTCGCCGAGCATGCACGTTTTGCCACGAGTTGTTGCGAAAAAGCGTGCAGTCATTCACTTTGTCGTGAACATGGCTGTTCTAACAGCCATAAGAAAAAGCCGTTATACTACGAATTCTTCTAATAATTTCTGTATTTATGAGAGTATAAATATGTGTAAATATAAGGATTGAATCGACATTTGATGTTTTTCATTTGGGTATGAAAAACAGTTGGATTGTTTAAAGTATGCGTGAAGTCCTTCGGGCTTCACAAACTTTAAACAACCCAACTGTTTACCATACCCAAATGAAAAACATCAAATATCGATTCAATCCTTAATTAAAACGCGACTCGGGTTGGTCTTCGCCGTACGGGTTTGCTACCTTATTTCTTTATGATGAATTATTTTTCTTTTTAACTTCACATTCGAGTTACCAAGTTATGTCTTAGGGGCGGTCTCCAGTCGTCACTGCAATGTCATCGGTTAAAAGTAAACAAAAAAATCCGAAATCTATTTCACAATAAACGTGTTTGCATACCTGTACAGTTTGCGAGATCACTTCGCCAGTGTTTGATGGCTCAGTCGGAACTCTTTGTACGATAAACCGATTTTCAAACTGTCCTGTTCCGGTCTGACCTCCTTCACGACGGCTGGATGTTTCTAGCTCCACCTGTGTAACAAGAGTTAAAGATAAGCTGTCTTACTGGTTTTAAGTCATATAAAAATGTCATACCATACCATTATACATTGCTTGTGTAATTTTATTTTTAAAAATGCGATAAATTGGCCGAAAGTTAAATTAAGATTAGTAATTCGTTTTTCGACGTTTGATCAAATTGCAGATATTGAAAGGTTTCAATGAAATAGATGAAAATGGAATTTCGAAAGCCATCGAATACGACAAATATGAAAGTATTGCATGCTCGGTTTGATTGAGCCTGTTCATGGACAGTAATGGAAATGCATATTACTGCCCGTGCCGCCTAGTCCCGGGTTGAGCGCAATTCAATATTTACACCAATAAACAGTACAATTTTGACCATCCCAAACGATGGTGTGCATATGGCGGTGAACATGGGACCTTCAATGAGGTATTTTCAGATTAATACCATTCCATGTTCAGCAGCGTATGGTCCCCAGATAAATAGAGAATAACAGGTTACTGTCTTGCGATATAAGTGTTATCAGGCGAGGCCAATATGGGGAGCGGAGGGGCGAGGCTCTGCCGAGCTCCTCCGCCCCCATATCGGCCGAGCCAGATAACACTTATATCGCAAGACAGTAACCTGTTATTCTATTTATCATGCACTTACCACTTTCGTGTCGATGTTTTGTACTGTATGCTAAATTCATCTGGAATAGGTTTACCGCTGTGATTTTGTGTATGCTAAATTCATTATGAAACGTTTTATCGCCGTGATTTTTTCAAAAATAAACGTTAACAACGCGCGCGGTATTTCTTACGCGCCGATAAATAGTTCACCTTTATAACGGCCACTTTTGTTATGATTTACATAAAATTTTAAGAAATTAGTTCATTTTGAAGCGATAAACTACCCATTTCTTACCCAAGTTTAAGATAAACAAAGTAAAATAAGCTCAAATGAACGTTTATTGCTCAGTAATATGATCGATCAAATTTATTTAGCGAGGTCGTGGACACCATATTTTTCTGACAGAAAATGTGTTTATTTCGCTGTGATTTGATAAATTAACAATTGTTCTTGGATAACTATATCGAGAAACAACTGTTTTAATCAGAAATCGGATTTATAACAAAATAAAGTGGCTACAGAAAAGTGAAGTATCGCTATGTTTCTGGGATTCAGTGATTTGTGTCATCGTTATAATTTTTGACATTGATCAACATCCGTATCTAGGAAATGTCACTGAGACATATTTAATAACATAAGGCATCAACCCAGCACCGAATTCGAATCTCAATCAGACTTAAGAGGGGCCATGATAGCAAGTATCACTTGTTTCCTCGGATAGATCTATGCTGATCTTCAGAAGAACAGGGTCTACAGTACAGTAGACCCACTACAGTAACTGAGATCAGTCAACACCTGACATGTTTAGTGTTGAAGGATAATACCTCAAACGTATTACAAAGGTAATTTTTATTATAAAATGTAAATTTAAAATTGTTCATTTTCAGTGTACTGAATTGTTCACCCAACAATCGACAGGACAATTTTATCAGTTAAATAAACACATTTTGATTGAAATCAGAAGTGCAAGTACAAAAGTTACAAAGAAAAATCTTCAATTTTAGTCCGGTTATATGAATGATTCCTCTCCACAGGCGTTTTTCTGTGCATACCATGCGTCCGACGCATTTCCAATGCAAATTTTTATTTTTCTCCCAATTAAAAAAATATTCCTATTGAAAGATAAAATTTTTGATGCCGAACAGGTTCGCGAAATCTGGATGCTTAGTGCCAGAGCCAAATAAACATGTTTTAGGACAGTACGAGACGGGATTTATCAATCGCTTTCCAGTTGATTACATTTTTCCCTATTTTGAATGTTTTTTCTTGACATGAATTTTCTCATTTTGGAAAGAGTCTTTTTTCTCAAAAAAGCCAGAAAAGGGCTTGTCCAATATTTGATTATGTAAATACCTTTATTGCATGGGTGAGCATTGTAGATCCTGATCAGCCGCCACATTTGTGCCATCTAAACTGTTCTCTTTTATATTCGTTAGGTTATTTCTGACCAAGATGCAACTTTTACGAAATGAGATCTTAAATCAAGGATATGTATATTTCAACATCTGGTTCTACACTGGTGGCACATGCATTAAAATGTGTATATTTGGAGTAAAAGGTTAATTAAAAATTTACCATTAACCATAATTTTGTATAATTTTTATGAGTTTTACCCCCAAACCCTGTACCTGCGATGTGTTTAATGCATATAACAAAACAGTAACCTGATTTATATTATTTTGTAGGTTGGTCCCACCATGATTGTCTAACCCTATGAATGGATGTGTCTGTCATGCCGAATTTACAAGAGGCACTGACCGTACTGGAGTTGTGAAAGAAAAGAAAGGTAAAAATTTGAAATCAGACTCAGAGTTTTATTTTACAACATCATAATTATGCATCTACTATAAGAAATTTAAATTATTGAAGAACAATTCCAATTTTAGGTTTGAAAATCAACACTGAAAATAGTAGGCTAAATCATTAGTAAATGGTGTGCATAAAATTATTTTTTTCTGGACAAGTTTTCTTAATATTTCATGAGACATCGCAGTACAATTATGTATAAAATTGTGAAGAAACTTTTATTTTAATAAACACTTGCTCCAAATTGTCATATTTGTAACATTTATAAGATAAATCATTACTCAAGATTTTTGGAAAAAATTCATCTAGTTTAAAAAACCAACAGACTATGCATTAACAATTTCCGCCTGCATGAAGTACATTCACGGCCATCAGTCCCATTCCTAATTACAAAACATGTTTTTTCCCAAAACATGATTAAGAAAAAATATATGATACTTGCTTATGTTGAAAAATCACATTAAAGCCTGAAATTTAATTTGGGTGATTGGTGATCAATCTGTAGACACTTTAAAAATAATTTTTATCAACATTTGATTTAATGAAGTTGAAATTCTCAATTTCAGTGAAAAATTTGTAGTATTTCCCTTCTTAAAATGGTGCCAACAAAAAACTGTAAAATAAACTTTAAAAAAGTTTTTTAAGTATCGTATATCATCAGGATATTGTTAAAAATCTCAGCCCTTCTGCTCCCCATTTCGGCCTCGACTGATAACACTTATATTGCAAGACAGTAACCTTGATATTCTCTATTGACGGTTTTACAACAACAGATTTAATTCTTCTTCCGCTTTTATTCAGTCACAAAAAATGTGGAGCAGTAGGCTAATTTTATTTCACAAAACTTTGTTTTTAATCTGTGTCACTCTTCTGTCACAATTATTATTGCTTTTGCAGACCTGTTTCAATATATGTCTTTTTGGAGTCAGCGAAAGTTTATTTTTTAAATGAAGTGTTTTTTCTCGTTTATTTCGCAGAGTTTCCCATGAAAAAAATGAATCCACATCTCGCCAACAACACCAATCGTACGGGCCACGAATTTACAGGAATAACGCATTTGAAAACAGAAGAAAAACGACGAATTACTGGAGAAAGTCCAATTAGCAGTGTTTAATAAACGTTTTTCTAAGAAAAAATGACAATAACACCATTATTTGTTTTCAAATTTTATGAAATAAAGTGAAATACGGAAAATTGTTTCGTTATCGATATTTGTTTACATTAGTTACAATGGCTTCCGGAAAGTAGTTCCGTCACTAAGTGGGCGGAGTTACGGATGAGAGCTCTCGTCGGATTGGACGACGGGTGTCCTCGGACTTTATGGTAAACTTAACACGGTGCAAGCAATATCGGGTCGGTGACCGATATGCGAAACAAATATCACCCCGGCGGGTATAGGAGCTTTAGCATTAGGGTGCATGATAAAAATTCATCCGCTGCAAATTTCAAACATGGCTGCACATGCAGAGCACATGGGACACATCATGGTGGTTTTAAAGGATTTTTGCTGTAACGTAAGATTTCCTGCTAACATATCAATAACGTTAGTTCAAACACAGAATAACAGTTTAAATGGCTTGACAATAAATTTAAACAGTGACAGTTTGCAGATAATCGTTTAAACATTCAGTGTAATCAGCGAGTTATGTTGGACATAGGCGTATCTAGTCATCACTTTCATCGGATTACGACACGTGTCGGAGTGCCTTCGTTTGCGATTGAAAGAAATATTGTTGGCACCACCAGTTATTCTACAATTATTTAAAAATGCGACTTGACTGTAACTGACAGAGCTGGTATGGGTCTGACAGGATTTCCACGGATTGTCGATTCGCATCATGGAGGCATCAGTTGTGGTCAGCAAATTCGAGATTTCACATTGCTGAACACATGTTTATATACGATAATTATTTAATGAAGATGGATTTTTGACAAATTTTGTGTCGAGTGACGTGGATAGCTTGTGTATCGCTGATATCTGCTGCTACTTACTTCTGGAAGAGTGCCTTCCTAGCACTTCACCGCCCCAGCTTTGCTGTGCTAAGACCAACCTTTAAAGCCAGCTGCTTTATCAGGGAATACAGCTTGTTTTTTTCTTCAATCAGACAACGAACAAACAGTTGATCTTTGGGTCCATTTGCAAGATAAAATAGAAAGGTCTGGTCCTGGAAGTAAGTGTTGATTTTGATTTTTGTTTAGACAAACATATACCCCTTTTTACCAAAATGTGTATTAAACTGGCCACCCCTGCCCGCCCCCCCCCCCCCAAAAAAAATGAGGGTCTACACAGGGTCTACACTACATAAACTCATCTGTTTTGTTTTGATAGCTTGGAATCTTGGCAGTCTATCCACATCGAAACTACTAGTATCAAATACCAAGTTATCTGAAAATTTGTGTCCCGACTTTATAAGCGGTGTCAGTCAGGACACGAATTTTCAGAGAACTTTGTATTTGATAGTAAATTCGGTGTGGAAGACTCATGACCGTATATCAAAACAAAACAAAAAAGATAAGAGTTCCCGAAAGTTTAAAATATGTGTCAGACATTTGGTCAGATAAGATGTGAAAATCTGTCTGACCGAAACAAATTCTGTCAGACCGAATTATGTCATGAGGCTATTTGCAAGTATAAAGAGTTCAATTTTTTGTCTGACATTTGGTCTGATAACATAAGAAATCTAGTCTGACCAGCTCAAATTTTACCAGACAGGTCCTTTGGTCTGGCAACTTTCGGGATGTCTGAAAGATGAGTTTATGTAGTGTAGACCCTCTTTTTTGGTGGGGGGGGGGGTCATGGGGCGGCCAGGTTTTTTATACACATTTTGGAGAAAACGGGGTACGTCTTCTTTTAGTCTACTGTTTGCTGGTTTTGGAAAATCATTTTTGTTCACATTTTTATAGTTATACATTATTCATTGAAAACGGAATGAATGTATGTAATCAATTAAAGCAATGAATTAAATTATAAAACGTTCACTTTCAAAATGTTACAACTTTCAAATTCTATGGTCAACAATCACAACTTTCAAATTCTATGGTCAACAATCTATAACATTATTATTACCCCACTCATCAGCTCATGAAATTACATGTTTTAATGTTATTCAGTGAAATATATTTTCAAACGTTTATTTTTAAACAGTAGCCTACTAAATTTCTAGTATAGTAGTTGTCATGGTTTGGATAGTCTACACTACAGAGTAGAACAGGGGTTCCACTTGGCTCTGAAAGCCAAGGGTCAATGACCCTTGGGTCAAAATTTTCAAGGGTCATTGTCAAATTTTCAGGGGTCATCATCACATTTTCAGGGGTCATGTATGCGTTAAACAATGCTGTGCGAAACCGACTGCTGCAAAGCTTTCCCTATTCATGTTTGCTTAAATCTCATACTCAAAAACAATACAGTAACTGTTAAAATCAATTTTTTAAATGACACAATCTTAATTCATAGAATGTTTACCAGCCTTCACATATATTGCTGAACAATATGACAAATAACTAAATGAACAATGGACAATTATAAATAACATCACACATTACTGACTGACAACTGACAAGAATCACATCACTCTGGTACAACAAGCAAAAAAATGTTTGGAGTATGCTTGAGCATGCCTGTCAAGAGCATTGTGTTGAAAGTGTGTCTTGGCGCTAGTTGCAAACGCGTTTTTCTTTTTACCATTTCTACACAAAGTACAGAACATTGCCATGATTCCATCACTGATTAGTTCATGTGCGAGCCAGTCAAATTCTGTTAGCCAATTTGAGTTAAATTTTCTCACAACTTTTCTATAAGCACTCGAGAAAAATTCAGTCGAATCATCTGTTTTATAAATTCCTTTTTACTGGAGTACCGGGCAAACTCTCGAAATCGAATTTTGCGTCAACATCCAAATCCTCAACGGGTTGTTTTCGACCGCCAGACATGAATTGAAATTAGCGGTTCTGAACCATTTTTCGTGATGCATTATTCAAGATTACCGAGGAATATTAAAATACTTCGAAATTCAGTTGCAACGTGACACAGCTTCTATAAATTTGTACAATTACGATCTCAAAGACAAGAGATCCATTTACTGTTCGCGCCGTTATCTGAAAACGTTTGATGATTTAACTCGCCGATAATCCTTTCATTACTCAACAAATTTGATTAACCAATTAACATTTCATGTTTCTATAATAGTGTCCCATCATCAGTGATCATAATATACAGGCGCGCATGAATTATCGATAGTTTGTTACACATCAATTAACTTTCTAACCACAGGTGTGATGTAACGTTTCAGTAAGCGAGACTGATTATTAGAAAATCGGCGTTAACGATTGGCCAGTTGTGATTGTGTTAGGCGGGCTTTCGATGTTATATTTTATTTGATTGACGCACAGGTCGAATTCACCCCGGGTCATGATGACGCATGCTCCAGATTTACGACGAGTCAATTTGGCGTATTTTATAAATCTCCCGGGTCAAACCCGAGCTTCCGGGTCAAATGGAACCCCTGTAGAATCTCTCTGTATAGTGAATTTGTTAGATACATGTACTTGCACCTTTAAAAAAGTGAAATATGCATATCGGGAAGCGCCACTCTCAGGAAACTCAGCCTCCCCATGCAGCTGTAAATTTGTCGGTGGAAAATGCAAACATTGAATTTGTATCTGAAATTTCAAAGCAAAGTAACTAATTTTAAACATGTTTTTTCCAATTTTGGTGTTTAAATATTTCATTTTCTCAATTTAGCCTTCATATTAATTCTAGTTATATTAACCAGACTGAGTGTAGATCCAGATCAGCCCGCACATCCCTGTATTATAAAGTTGTTTCTGACCAAGAACTTTGAAGTGACCAGCAAGATCCACAACCGTGATAGCTGATCTGGATCTACACTGTTCTCATGTGCAATAAAAGTCATAATTTATATAATTATTGAGTTAGCAAGACCAGTTTGATCCAGATCCACCTGCACTACCGTAATTATACCTATCCTGATCTTCATGTTTGTTTCAGATTAGGTTATTATTGTCAACAATGGGAACAGTGTAGAACATGCATCAACATGCTGGTAGATCTGCATCATCAGGATCTAAACTTAATAGCAACTTCAGGTCCTGTCCAGACTGCTGATGTAACCTTTCAATGATATTGGCTCGTTCTCTCCAGCATCATGCTTTCTT
Organism: Corbicula japonica; assembly: GCA_038501625.1. Classification (NCBI taxonomy): domain Eukaryota; kingdom Metazoa; phylum Mollusca; class Bivalvia; order Venerida; family Cyrenidae; genus Corbicula; species Corbicula japonica. The sequence goes on along the minus strand of JAZAYU010000184.1, from coordinate 338,613 downwards.
ACACTCGACAAGAATTTCATGAGCAACTCGTTTATGGATTGGTCTCAGAATTTTCATCGAGAAATTGGTGGACATCTTGATGATGACCCTCAGTCTTAAAGTTAGTGTTTTGAGACCCTGACAAACTTCAAGGGAGCATATATGGATTTTTTAAGAGCTGGGATAGAGTTTGACTTATCAACAACTTCTAGACCTTTGTCAATTTCTTTATAGTGAAATCCTACAGTTGATGTGGCCTTGCGACCTACATTTAAGGGCCTTGCTATCAATTTTGGTTTTTCAGTTAATGCATCAGAACTGAAGCAATCGAACACATCCTGTAAATCATGGTCAGAAATACCACTGTCCAGTTCGTGTACAGCAGGTCATCAGATAAACATTGGATATATACCCAGTGGGCCATAAATTTCTATAATTTTGCGGTTTTCATCCTGAAGACCAACTTGAACTTAGTCTCCAACTTTAAATGAGCAAATTGTTATTGTTACAGAAGTTGCAGAGCTCCAATGAAAACAATTTGTACTGTGTTTATTTTGTTATCTAAAAGTGCTTATTTCCCTTTTAACTTGATATTGGTCATATTTTTAAAAAGTGGCAAGTAAAACTATTTTATTGTTTATTTTTTTTTATTTTTACAATACTGATTGCCAAATAAAATTGCACAGAAATAAAGATCGAAACAGTGTGTTGTATGACGTCATTGTTTATGAAAGTAGTCCCGAAAGTAGTTCCTATATGCACGTGCCCTGTATCTTTTCCCTAGGGAAAAGATAAGATTTTCCTTCCCCGGTAAAACACGCGGAAACACTTATCCGGTATGCAAGAAAACTGTTTGATCCATGAAATTAACATAAATTAAAAGAAGTGAAATACACAGTTACGGAGGAAAATTTTATTATCAGACATCAAGAATTTCGTGTTTAGGCTATGGCCAACAAAAATATATGGGGCGCGTCACGGGAAAAGGTACCTTCTTTAAATGACGTCATAAAGTTGAGCAGACTACATTAATTATCATGCATTTCGCGGTAAAAATATCATTTTATTGTCAAAATGAGTAAACAAATCACTTCTTAGTTATGATAAACTAAGAGGTAGTTGTAATTTCTTTCCAAATAGAGTAACAACTAAAATTTAACAAAAAATGATCGAATGTACCTTTTCCCGTGACGCGCCCCATATAAAAGCAGCAGGTGTTTCAATTTTATACATAAAATTTTATAATTCTATAAAATATGTATGCCTTTTAAACTGTTTTTATCTTATTTAATACCATCAGCAGTGAGGTTTAAAAATGGTTACGGTAGGAAAGTAGTTTTTTGGCGACATCCCTTAAAACCAGTTTCATTGTTTGAAATGGCATCCAATTGCAACAGAACTTTATTATATCACATTTTTTAACGTGCCTTAAACATTAAAAACAGCAAATTTCTTAATTGCCATTCATCATAGTTCAACAATTTTACTGCAAACATTGATTTTTTGCCTGTCGACATGCAAAAAAGCGATGTTACTATACATTTATCATGATATAAAACTTAAAGGAAGTAACATAAATGGCTATCTCAGTGATGTTTTTTTTTCCAAGCAAACATCAGATTTCTCACCAAAATATCAATATTCAATTTTAGAGTTTTAACCTTGAAGATTTGGTCGTCCAAACGCTGGCGACATGTTTTTTACAAAATTGAGTCAATTTTATGAATCTGGCTGAATAACTAAAAAGTCACAAAATATGACCGAAGGTACATTTTCCCGTGGCGCGCCCCATTTCTGATATTAAAACAGCTTGGCATCCGCCGTGGCGGGCAACTTCATATACGGTTTAGTTTCATATATGATACGAAAAAAATACAACAATGGTTTATAAATTTGGAAAAAGAGGCTATTTTTGTATTATTAGCATACAATTGTTATACGTATTTATGTATTATGAACTTATTTGAATACATTATAAATTGTAGTGTGAAAACAGTAAATCCGCATTATTAATTATTACCGGTATTTGAAACAATAGCAAAATTTCTAACAACATCAACATCAAAAACATCTAACAACATTAACAACATTGTGTAGAATAAGAGCAAGTATGACAGAAGAGGTTGTTTTGTGTAAACTTTTTACTGCTCTTTGTTTAACTATAACTTTACTAAATATTTTGTACATTTACCACATTGCATAAATGTAAATGCAAAGCGAACATAAACGCAAAATCTCTGATATCTCAAGAGCTTGGTAATTGCCGTGCTAGGCAACTCTAAAACGTTTGTTGAATCATTTTAAACGTTTTTTTTTTCTTTCAAATAATTCTGAAAGAAACAAAACAAAAATAAATGCTAAATTGTTAGATAACTAGACGCCATTCGGGTTGTGTTAGCTTAATATGTTATTGTAACTATGCATTTCAATCAGAGTCAAAAGCATTATAAATTATTTTTGAAACATGTATATGTAGGAACCAAACAGTTAAAATCATGAACTATATAAAAACATTTGGGGCGCGTCACGGGAAAAGGTGTCTTCGGAATTTTACGTTATTCTTTAAAATGACGTCATAAAGTTTAGCCGACGACATTATTTATTATAATATATGCATTTCGCGCTAAAAATATCATTTTATTGTCAACTAGAGTAAGAAAATCTCGTCTTAGTCATGAGAAACTAAAAGATAGTTGTAATTTCTTTCGGAATAAAGAATCAACTAAAATGTCACAAATTATGACCGAATGTACCTTTTCCCATGGCGTGCACCATTTAACAACAAGTTTAACAGTGAATGGATAAAATAACAACAACAAGAGAACAGAACTTAGAACAGAGATGACAGAAGATATTAACTCACGCACTATGGTTGTATTTTCGTTGTTATTACATATATATTATCTGAATTTAATATTGTTTCTATTGACGACTTAAGAGCTATCATTACATGTTTCTGTTATTGAATAACTTTTATATTATAGAATTAAAATAATTAAATAATCTTTTTCAACAAAATACTAAAGAGCTAGGCTTCACTATCACACTTATACATGTATGTGTGATTAAATTTTTTCCTTAACAATTACTAGTACATCATTTCTTCCCTAATATAACATGACTACAAACATATGTACATTTAACGTTAGCGGATTCTGTTAAGAGAAAACGCGTTTTTACATGGTTGAAAGAAAAATCATATGGGGCGCGTTACGGGAAAAGGCACCTTCGGTCATTTTTAGTGAAATAAGATTTTACTAAATTAAGAAAGAACTTACAACTATAAATCAATTTCCTATCACTAAAATGTGATTTTGTTAAACATTTTGACAATAAAATGGTATTTTTACTGCGAAATGCATAATAAATAATGCGTTCTGCTCACATAGATGACGTCTATTCAATGATTGACGTCAACTGTCCTAAGGTACCTTTTCCAGTGACGCGCCCCATATGACATTATTCTCCTCTAAGTACATTGTAACGATAAAACACAAACTTTATAGGACCGAATGGGAAAGTAAAGCTTCGAATTTCACACACTTTAAACAACCAACTGTTTTCCTTACCTAAATGAAAACCATAAACTATCGATTCTATCCTTAATTATTATAAATCGAATAGTGAAAGAAGTAAGATGTTACGGTCGTTACAAGATGCGAAAAAAAAAAGTTTGACAAATATTCGAATTTTCGGTTAGGCATTGGATACGCTGAACATATAAAGTTAAGATTACCGTTCGTTCGTACACGACGCAGATAATGATATTTTTTTTTCACATAAATCTTTTTTTTTCAGGCAAATTGTACTGTTATTTTACTTAAATAAACATAATTATATGCTTTGAATTTTAAATTATTAGCACATAATGAGATGTATGGTAGGTGGTCAGTAAAAAGAAATTGTACAAGTCTTACAATGTCAACTTTATAAGTAAACAATGCGAAAATCTAAGTGTGACCTAATGACCAGGCGTTCTCTGTATCTTTTATCCAAAAGAAACGGCTGTCCGTGATCTATGCGCAAGCTTATGATATCCGGGGGCTATATCACAATACAAGATAAGATAATCGTCATAACCGGTTATTTTTGCGTTAATAGTTTCTGTAGATTTAAAAGCAACATCGTCTAGAAGTAAGTCAGAAATGCAATAAATTCAATGCATCACGACAGCTATTGTGTTGTGAAATCACTTGGGACCATAAAATAGTACATGTGACCAAAATGGTTGACGTCCGGTATAATCATCATTAAGGATCCTTAGAACGACCAGTTTGCCTGAAAAAGTAGTATACTAGAGCTGAACGTTAGGCGGTCATTTAAAAGTCTTAAGTGTGTCCTAACGACCAGGCATACTCTGAACGCTCTGCGCGTCCGTAAATCCAAGCTCCAAAAGAAACGTCTGTCCCTGCTCTATGTTCTAGCTTATGATATCCGGGGGCTATATTACCGTACAAGATAATATAATCGTCATAACCGGTTATTTTTGCGGTAATAGTTTTATTAGACTTGAAATCAATATCATCTAGAAGTAAGTCGGAAATGGCATATAGTGAACGCATCACAATAACAACTGTACTGTTGAAATTACTTGGCACCACAAAATGGTAAATGTGACCAAAATGGTTGACGTCCGGTATGGTCATCATTGAAGGATCCCCATCACCCCCATTTGACCCATGACCGTACTGGGTAACCAGAACAGGATGCGTGGCTTCCACTGATACAGTTTTGTTACCTTGAAATGTTATAAATATTGCTGCCGTTGAGTTCATCGAAGTAATCGTCGTTATGGTCCCATTTATATTGGAGATTTTCACAGACGTGTTGTTGAATGGAGCAGCAATACCTATTGTGAAATCAGGGCGTGGGAACATATAACTGACAATGTGAAGATTTCCTAAGGAGCTTATGGGTGGCATTGTTTCGGCAATATAGTCACAATAATCAATCTGGCTGGGAATGTTTGTGCAATAATGTCCTGAGAGCACATAAACTGGAGCCGAAGAGAAAATCATAGACCCTGATAATTGATATCCAACATGCAAGTAGGTATCCATTCTATTTAGTGTGATATTCACAGATTTAATATTCATAACAGATTTAATATTCATCGTAATTAAAGTCCTATCTTCTGTGCTGACGATAAGGAACTGTTCATTTCCAGATGTCGGATAGGTGGATATAATATAATCTGTTCCAAGCGAGCTCTCTGGAGGGACCAAACTTCCGTCTGTTGATCTTAAACCAAAATTGCCCGCAAATAGCATAACCGGTCGATCAGCAGTAATATAAACCCCTGAACACTTTACTCCCGTTGGGACTGAATATGCCAATGTCAGCATACTTCCGTTTAATTCATGATGCTCGTAAACGATACTTAGCTCAGGCATAGAGACAGTAATGTTTGCCGTTCCTTCCGGGCTTGCGATAAGAAGTGTATAAATTCGAGGGTCGAATGATCCTTGCATGAAGCCTGTGATAAAGCTGTACGCGGCTGAAATGTAAAACATATCAGATGCAAATTGTAATCACTATAACAGTTATAACTGAATTACACACTTCAGTGACATCCAACGTCAAAATCACCAAATAAATATATGTTTTAAATGAATATGTCATGATAAAAATTCCTCAAAAGTATATACGTAAGTCAATAAGAAGTAAAAATCGTTGCATTAAAAATGATAAGACCTTATTTTTGTTAGTGCGTGATCATAGCGATAGACTGCCTATTGAGTGACACCGTGCATTATTAGCCCACATCAATGTTTTTAATTGTTCATTATTTTTTATCAGAATACAGCATATTTTGGCATATTTAGAATAAGACTTTGGATAGTGTTTGCACGTGTGAAATATTATCCTGGGGACCGTTTTATCAACGCACTTTCGTACAAGTTTTTGCGTAACTTTAGGCGTAATTTCAAATTTTGTCGCAAATACCGTCCTATCAAACTTTTGCGGATCTTAAAATGCTTATTATCTTTTCTTAAATACTTGCGTAACTTTATGTCATGGTCAGGGCAGGAGTAACTTTTCGAATTTGTTTTCCAAAATAGCGGCATCATTCGTTGACAAGCAAAAACCAAATAAATTTGTTTCTTCACAAGAGGTATACACGTTACGATAGCCAGGGCCAATGTCACAGCTGTCAAATTGATGAAATAAATGAGGAATATTATACCAGTGTGCAATCTGTGGTTTGTATTTGTCGAGTTGTGTATGTAAACGATATCACGCGAGACCGAAGGTCGAGCGTGATGTGGTTTACCCTCGCAACGAGAAATAATACAAAATACATATGGCATATTGGTATAATGTTTCTTTTATTACAAACCTTTTTTTCACCTCTAGTTAAATTAATTAACTTTCCAACCTTATTAGGACTTAAACAATAACAGCAAAATTTGGACAAGACCCGAAGATGCTGGAAGTGTTTAGCGTGGTATTCGATATGTAACGACTAGGATTTGAAAGTGTTTTATTCTTACACCACAGCAACAAGCTTTGTTTACATCAAATCAAAAGGGTCAGGCTTAAAACAGAAAAAAGGAAGAATTGTTGAAAATGGACATTTAGATCGGGATAGTTGAACGGTATGTCACTTCTTCGCTGCTTAAAAGTAGTCTTTTGCATGTTCTATTTATAACCGCAACGACTATCTATTTAACTTCCTTTCACATTTTTTGACGATTTCATATTATTTGTATTTGTAAAGGCCGTGAAATCCATGATTATTTTTAAATTAAGAGTGTCATTGGAGTCAACAAATCTAAATTTGTGAAATTATCGCAGTTTGAAATCGGCTTTTTTGAATTGTAGAAACTACCGGAAGCTGCAAAAATACTGATACGGAAAATTGGACAATGTTCAAAACGAAATTATTAATCTGACGAGTTGTATGAATTTTGCAAATTAACGCTGCCTTATGCTTAAATTAGTAATGGGTATATAATAAAACAAAGAATAAATGTACAGTAGTTCAGGTATTCAGTTTGTTCAAAGATTGCCAGTCAGCAGGATTTATTTGAAACAGCCCATTGTGAAAATGGAAATCTTGCTGAGTCCTGCTGAGTACTTGACAATTGATACTCGAGTAAGTACGAGTACGAGTATAAGTACGAGTAGTAAAACCCTGCTTCACAGTGTGGATGAAGGTATCCTTCCCATGTATTTATATGGATCATTAGCAATGGTTATATTAATTGCGTTTTACGTTATTTGTTACATTGTCAGCTTACAACAAGAGAAAACAAACATGACAGCATCATACATGGGATAATCTACAAATCACAAAAATGTAATTTTACTTCTCCAAAACTGATAATCTATCCTTAAAAGGGAAACATTCAAACTAGAACTATCACTGAAGGTGATTAATACCCCCGCAATACTTCTTTGTCAGAGTATACAGCAATAATGGTTGCATCTTTTTACCTAACAATTAATGAAATATTCATTAGTGCTCCCCTTAAAAAATAACGGACTGATCCAGAAGAAAAATATGTCTACCACATCGACACTTCATGCTAAACACATGATTTCAGTTTCAAGTTTAATCATGTTCCCTGAAAAAAAAAGGACTAATCCACACAAAAATGTCTCACGCATATCTAAACTGCATGCTAAACATATGTTTTAAGTTTCAAGTCAATATTTAACAAAAGTGCCAATCTTACACAAAATACGCCCGTCAAAATGCTGATCATCAAAGTTGCGCAACGATCCGATGAAAATTATTCGACTTGGAGAGCAGATACCGCTAATTCAGTTTTTGGACAATTCATGGGCCATAATTCAGGAGTGCCTGGGGGATTTGGCAGGTTATAGAACTTGGTCGATATATTATGCCCACCAACATATTCACCAAGTTTGATAAAGACCGGATGAAAACTCTTTGACTTAGAGAGCGTAAACCTTTATTTTGGACAATTCAAGGGCCATAATTCAGGAGTGCCTGGGGAATTTGGCTGATTTATTGTAGAACTTGGTCGAGATATTATGCCCACCAACATATACACCAAGTTTGATAAAGACCGGATGAAAAGTCTTTGACTTAGAGAGCGAAAACCCTGTGGACGCCGCCCGCCCGCCGCAGGTGTTCCCATAATCCCGTTTTTCATACGGGCGTATAAAAACTGTAAAGAAATTTGGCATCACAAGGTTTTGTTCTCCTCTTCTAATAATAATGGACTGATCCACAGGAAAAAATTGTTTTATCATTTGATAACAACAACAACAACAACAACAACAACAGTTTGAGACTTAAATATAATAAATATAGACAGCTTAAATACAAATGGGTTTGTTAGAAGGAAAATATGGTTGCAAAACTGTTGACTCCTATTTACCCCCCAAACTAAAGTTTGCGGGGGGGGGGGGGGGTAAAATATGTTATATACAATTAGAATTATGTTACAAAATGTAATTGTATTGATGCTGGTGATATTAAACAGTAATGCATTTTTAATTAACATATTGTTTAACTTTAGAGGTTAATGATCTGTGGACTGCTCAATATGTCTGGGAATAAATGTGTATGATGTAGATGGTTGTCTTTAAAAAAATCTTATCAAATAAATAATAAACCTAGCATTATTGCTCGTTGACAACATCGAAGTACAGCTTACTTTTACACTAATTATGGGCTGTTGCATCCAGCCTAAAGCTAAGTCCATGTTTCGATAAAGACAGATAACATTTATCTGTTCATACAAAAAAAGAAAGAAAGAATAAACAATAAATTGTTTTAGCATTTTAAAGTTCTATTTATGTCTTTCGTCATCTCATAATATGTTACCAGTTTTTACTTTAAAAATCAGCAAATATAATAAGAAAAGAAAAGCACGAAACTGCAAACAATTAATATACATTTTGATAAATATCTTTATATAATATATATTATGTTAAAGTTGATCTTTAACCAATTTAATAGCTACTTAATTTAAACCTCACACGAATTAGCTGATTCATTAATCTGAGGTTAGAAATGTTTTTAAAAGTCGTTTTCTTCTCTTAAATATTAAGGTTCGGTGTAAAATTCGTAAAACATTGAAACAGCATGAGCGTTATATAACAATACCATAAGTAAGAGAATTTTTACCTAAATGAAATTATCGTACATTACTCAAAGTTAACCAGCCTATTAGCTTACCATCACCTGCATTACACAAATTGTCTTTCACAATAGGATGTTTCTCTCTAACAATTATTTGTCTTAAAGAAAAATTACCATTCTACAAAGATCTTGCGGAATTCTTTAGCTTTCGTCAAACAAGGGAAAAAATAATGTTTCATTAAATACGAATAATTTTCTTAATTCACCCGTTTTTTTTGTTTTATTGTGAGTGTTGCGATTTTTGTTATGCACATTTCACTTTTTATTTAACGGTAACATCACTATTATTGTTCTAAAAGAGCAGAACTCGTCACCTCAGAGCAATAACGGTATAAGTACCATTAAAATATGCACTAAGGCGACGAACTGATTTTTTCAACTCTGTTTTAGTAAATATAGTTCATAGAAAGTTCATATTCAAATTATGAATACATCTGTGCTAATCTAAATACAAACTATAACACCGTTCAGAATTTTCTTCCTTTATTTTAAGGCATCTTTCTAAAAATGTTAATTAAATAATTAGGTAACACATATTCTTTGTAACACTTTCTATTGCAATATTTTATCACTTGTCTTTTCATTTTCAAAATCAATTCTAAAAATTATTTCTTTACAATTTCCCTCTAATCATTTTATAAATGCATTGTACTTTGTCAATATTGTAACTTCAGAATTGTATGTTACGGAGATTTTGAAGGTTGAAAATGGACAAGTTTAACCGCTTTAACATTTTAACCACATAATATTACAGAGTATACACTATAAACTATTTACTATAATTATTTATTTCATAGTTTAATCTTAAATAATTGCATAGTTGTGATAAAAATGTTTGTACAACGATATCAGTTTTAGGGTAAATACTTCATTCAATCAGTATCCTCCTTTCCTATATTGCCGTCCTTTCCTATAAAGCCGTCCTTTCCGAATAAACGCTTGTTTTTCCGTGCGCGCGCATTATGACGTCACAACAGAAAGTAAACCGGATACAGTAGTTGTTGTTTTATAAACAAACCGAAAAAAAATGCGTAAAAAACTGGTAAGTTGAATGAAAAAACAATAAAATACTTCCCAAAACCGTTTTTCTTAAGAAAAAACATCCATGGCAACACCCTTGTTATCAAATATTAAGCCAAAACTTATTCATTTACCGATAAAATTTATTGACGGCTTTCGGGCAGCGTCCCAGTCAATGAAAGTCACGTGACAAATTTACTATGAATGAAATTCCGTAGTATACCTCTCGCCGAAAGTTTGGCGATAAATTGTGTTGTTTTAGCAAATGACTATTTTTTTTTACATTTTAAGTTAATTTTAGGGAATTTTTATGAAATTAATAAAAATAATTAGAGCATCTAGTAAATAAATAAGAAATTAGGTAGATCTATTAAAAAAGTGTGGTTTAAATTTTAAAATGACTGTCCTGTAAAAAGGATGAAAAAAAAGCCACAAGTCTACCTATTCCCCAGAAGCTATGTTGCTAGCTTATGAAGAAGCAAAAAATGGTGGCCCCGTAAGAGCTGTTGCCAGAAAGTATGGGATACCCAGATAGACTTTAAGGAATCGTATCAAGAGTTTAGTTGATCCCCACGATTGCTTGAAAGGCCCTGATACTGTTGATACTTTAGAGGAGGAAGAAGTCTTTGTTGAACATGTTTTGACACTCGCACAACTTGGTTATAGATATACAAATGTGCAGCTCCAGTACCTTGCTGGTGAGTTGGCCTTCAATTATGACCGTAGAGATACCTCTAAACCACTTAGTAACTGTTGGCTATATGGTTTTTTGACCAGATGGAATAAAAGGCTGGCCTCACTCAAACCTAGTAGTCTTGAAAGTTGTCGGGCAAAAAGCAGTACACCAGAAAATAGTGCCTCATACTACACTCACCTTCATGAAATTCTACAAAAATATGATCTCGAAGACAAACCCCAGTTTATTTATAACTTGGACGAAACTTGCCTGCAATCCAATCATCGACCACCTAACATAATTGCAGCCCCAAACAGGAAACCTCAAGCCATAACATCACCAAGGTCAACGACAGTTACCTGCCTAAATTGGATGCGCTAATGCCATAGGGAACAGTATACCCCCTATTTCGTTTTCAAAGGGAAAAGGTGGATTCCAGAGCTTATGCGTGGTGCCACTGCTGGATCCAAGGGTGCACTATCTGATTCCGGGTGGTCTAATGGCAACATTTTCCGCCAATATCTAGAACAGCATTTCCTTCCATTTGTGCGTGCCAGTTCTTCCAGTACACAGCCACTGTTACTGCTGTATGATTTCCATTCCTCCAATGTTTCAAGTACGCTTATTGACTGGGCTAAAACACAAAACATCATACTATTCGTCTTGCCACCGCATACTAGTCACCTCCTTCAACCACTGGATGTTGTTCATGTATCTATGGTCCTTTCAAGACCTACTACCACTCCGAGTGTAGCCTGTTTCTGAAGAAGAACATGGGGGAAGTTGTTAACAAGTATAACATGTGTGAGCTTGCCTGCAAGGCTTACCTGAAAGCGATGACCCCCAGCAACATCCAGATGGCTTTCGAGAAGACAGGCATACATCCATTTTCCCCTCAAGTTATAGCTGAAGACAAGCTATACCCTGCAAAGGCATTCGGGGAGGACCAGCCAGTTAGGAAAGTAACTGCTATGAAAGGTGGTAAAGAAGAACTAGAAAGGTTCCTTCTGGATAAGACTGAGAAAAAAATGCCAGAAGTGAAAGAATCCAAACCTGAAACATTAAGGAGGCCACAGGCTGGAGGACTAGCCATCACAGAACCCACCTTCCACCAGCAGATACAGGAGTATGAGTCTTCCAAGGCATCAACAGCTAACAAGCAGAAGAGGAAACTCCCTCCCTCACCAAAGCCATCCACAAGTGGAATACATGTACATCGGAAACCTGTTGCTTAGGATAGCTGTGAGGACACCAGTGGCAGTGATGATGACGAGAACTCTGAGCCCTGTTGTTTATGCAAACAACATTCCCCCAAAGACTTAAGGAACTGTCCTTACCTCGTTATAGTCAAATGGGTTAAGTGTGATAACCAGTCCTGCAGCCACTGGTTGCATGTTTAATACTGCACGGAATTTTCAGCAGTCAGGAGACATAGCGTGTTTCTTTGCCCACACTGTGCTGAATAAAATATAACTTATCATGGACCATTAAAAAATGTTAGCATGTTATTTTTTAAATTAAGTTACATATCGGTGTGTGGCATGACAGCTACTGCTGATTTATTTGATGTTTAAAATTATTTATATGTTAATATTAAAGTTTTAAAAATCTTTAAAAAAAAAGTGAAGAGTATAATTTTAAAAGATTAAATTAAAAATGTTAAGATGTTAAGATTTAAAATTTCCTGAAAATTTGAATAGTATGATGTTAAAAGATTATCAGTATTTTAAACATTTAGTATGTCATTCAATGAAAAATCTTAATTTGTTAAACCTGATTCCATTTAAATGAAGCACAAATTCATCACATCCTCTTTGTACAGCATGTTTATCCTTTCTGAGCAGTCTAGTTTTGACTTAGTTAGCATAACCTTGAGTGTTGCATCATGGGACGGATTTATAGGAAAATGGCGGCCATCTGTTTACCGTTGGAGTGTACTGATTCTAAGAGGTAAAAATAGTTACGTTCGAGGTTTTTCTACAATTTCTGTGTTCAAATTCGTTGCTCAAAAGATCTTTCTTTGTGTCTATGTGCAAGATTACTACTTTTATTGCTTTTTATTAACAAAAACCATCGTTTTATGAATAAGGGGGACGGCTATATAGGAATAGGGAATAATATTAGTTAAAAATACTTTCAATGTAATTAGAAATCTGTACAGGGCTAACAAACATCAGAACATTAAACAGAGCACACATAATTAATTACTTTAAATAGATATCAAACGAATAAACACAAGAAAAACAGCTTTATTTTAATGAGTAACATATCTTATGTATGTTGAAAAATTGAAGCCATGCAAGTTACAAGATCATTTTCATTTATAAAAATAAATAATTTAAATAAACTCTATTTTTTATGCTTGTTTATCCCAAAACATGAATATTATGTTTGAATTAGCGATAAGGTAACATATAAGATTATGGTAAACAAGCTGCAAAATATCCAGGACATAACAGGCTTTCAGAAAAATCATGTCTGCAAAATTCCCAAAGGGTGGGGTGGAGCAAACATGTTCCTGGCCACCGGCCTGTACAATATATTAAAGTATAGTATAGTGTAGTATAGTATAGTACAGCACTAGTTTTAAAAGTATGAAAGATTTTTTTCAGCTTGAATCCAAACTTTAGCCTTCGTATCTATGTCCAAATAGGGCCATAATTTGAACAAAATGGAAGTAAGAGTTACTGTTCATGGCTTACACACTCGGGATATGATGATATACGTTAAACGTATAAGCAAGGTTAAACGTTTTAAACCTGTAGTGCAAGTAGTATGGAATTGATACATGTGTACACTTACTTGCATGCACACATTAACCTGTCGAAAAAGAGCTGTCAATTGAAATTGACATCTATAAATTATACCCCGAAATGCAGCTTCAACTACGCAGAGCACACGAAGCTTGATCGGTACTTACCGTAGAACTCACAATTGTCCCCAATGAAGCCTTCAACACAATTGCATGTGTAGGCGTTTACGCCATCTACGCAGGAGCCGCCATTCATACAATTATTTGTCACACAATTATCAACACCGCCTGAAAAAAGCATCATATTTGTGATTAAAATTTGTCTTAAAACTAATAAAATTATTAAAGTATGGATTTTTTCATTCAATAAGGTTATGGAACAATGTGATTTATTCAAATAAACAGTAATCAATATTTGGCAAACGACACATTTACGACTGTAGAAAAGGCATATCAGGAAAAGCCGTTTCCAGAATAAGCATCCACTCTACACAGTCTTCATGAAGGTAGATAGGTCCTTACCGTCGCCCTAACAATTGTGAGTATACAGTTTTTAACTGAAAATAGCATTTTATGAAAATTGCATCATATATCCGAGTTAACTTATTGTATGAACTTCGAAAGTATTGATATAATGCATATTCTCATTGAATCAGTAATTAAATGAAACATTGAATGGAATTTTATCAATTTTATATTCCAGAGTAAACTTTTTGTTTGACCTAAAAATGTATTGATATAACGTATGTTACCCTCCATCAATAATAAAACAATGGTTTTTATTCAGATAAACGTGAAATTATTTTGCAAACGTATTGCTTAAACTTAAGCAAGTATCACGGTGACGAATCAGGACGGTGCCTTGTTGTGCGAAATGCGTTTCGTGTTGCCTTGTTGTCCCGTACAACGGCGCCGAGACGTTACTGTCTCACGATGTAATCATCTTCGGGGCAAAAAACTACCACTTGTACAATGTAAGTAGAAAAAATCCAATGTCACGGAACTTCAACAATGTTAATTGTTGCTGCGCATGCGATTTCAGGTCAATTAGTCACGTAACCTAGGCAAAAGACAGTCACTACTTCACGACATGCATTAAGTCTCGCCGAAATTGTCGATTTTATATTGATGAATGCTATAAATTTTATAAATTGGAGGAGTTACAAAACAATTTAAGTCTGTACTCTGTCTGGAAGGTAGTGAAAAGTAGTGGTTGGTGCATTAAACACTGGTTTATTCATTCAAAAGATCAACACCTGTTTTTTCTCAGAAACGGCGCCTGTTGATGTAGAAACTGTATCATTGATATTCAGACAACTGTTGCCTATGTGAGTAAGATACTACGGCGCCTTTTTAAAGGGGCACACAATTAGTGGTATTTAATTATAAGAATAAATTAGGTGATTCTTAAAGTCTCGTGAGGTCTGATATCGCTCTTAAATCATTTCTAGGCTTTGAACCATTTTATGAGCAACACATATTGAACATATGACAATATAAGCATCCAATAAAAATTCGACTGCAGCTTAATATGGCTACGATTATTACACGTTTCTTGTACAAGTTTCTTTTTATCTTTATATGACACAGCAGGTTACAAGGCAGTAGTAAGTGGCAATATTTTTGTTTTAAAATCGAGTCGTCCATTTCGCATCCAGCGATGGACGGGTACAAGTGATAAAATCAGGTAAACTGGTACAAATGATAAAGTCTGAGACCTGTCTGCAGATGACAACATCAGAATTTAATCAGCCGTATTGTGGGAAATCTGTTTTATATGTGACAGATGAGACAGGGTTAAAACAATTCTAAACCTTTTGGAGACATCCGGGTTTGAGTATTGCAACGTAAACAGCGTTAAGCTGTTTGTTCTACTTTAGTAATCAAAATTAAGGCATTATTCAAATAAAATACACAAATCCAGGTTTCAGAATGAAAAGCGTTGAACTCGACGGGGCGTTCAAGGTCCTCCAAGGAAAAAAACTCTATTTACAAAAGAATTTGGTCTTTAATATTTTACCGTTTTAAGTCAAGTTAAACAACTAAAACATTTTTTAAAAACGGCGGAATTGAGTAAAGAACTGCTGTCATGCCAAACGCGTTACACCCTCTTTCTTCCATCCCACCAATTTTGTGAAAGGGTCGGCAGACTATTTACAATAATCTTGTCTATTTAAGGTTTAAAGGAAACAGAAAGAAATCAAATCTTTGGCTTCATTCACCAAAGAAAGGAAGAAATTCTCAAGCCGTTGCTACACCGTAGAACGGAGCTGCAGAAACCGTTTGTCCAACTAGCGCAGATCTCCATGCAGCACCTTCTAAAAAATGGTCAGTCACCGAATCTCCTCCTGTGAAGGCTAAAAAACGTTTATTTGAAAACTCCGGTTTAGACGCGGTCATATCGGAGACTAAGGAATTACTGCCAGCGGGGATGCATGTACTGAACAAACCTAAGAAGTTACCTCTGTTTGAACAGTTGTTAAGACTGATTGCATGTGAAAAATTCCCATTAACAAATATTTGTTTTCTTTTACTTTTTGATGTCGTAAAGTGGTATTGTCCAACAACATTGACCTGGCACTTTATTAAGTTCCGTAAAGGTCATAAAATAAACGCTGGTATCTAAATTGCTTATTTATCAATATACGAGTATTTGTACAATTAAAAAATCAGCGAGTTGTGATGTATTGGTTTTCATGCCGGACTACCGATCTGAATTTCTCAGGTTCGAATCTTAAAAAACACCAACGTTATTAATTTACTCTTTTTTTAATTTAATTGTAAGAATTAGGCTAACATTAAAATTGTTTTACTACATCTTGTATTATAAAACATTGTATAATACCTTTTTCTACAATGTTATTTCTTTATTTAATTGCATTTATCTTTTATTAATAAAATGTACAGCGCGTGGTTTTCATGTGCGTTTATAATACATTTTTCTTTGTGACATTATAGTCGTACAGGCTATAGATGCAATTTACTTTAGCGTGTATACGCTAAATTACTACACAGATAGCATACACAAAAAAAGGATTTGCACGAGCTTCAACGGAATGACAATTTTAAAATTAAAACAAGCGGTTGAACCATGGTTCGAACCTACGACTTTATACCTATATCCTAGAGTTAAAGCACCTTAACCGACTTCGCTAAG
The DNA here is from genome assembly GCA_038501625.1 of Corbicula japonica. Classification (NCBI taxonomy): domain Eukaryota; kingdom Metazoa; phylum Mollusca; class Bivalvia; order Venerida; family Cyrenidae; genus Corbicula; species Corbicula japonica. The sequence goes on along the minus strand of JAZAYU010000184.1, from coordinate 321,908 downwards.
CGTGCTTCTATCATAGTATGTTTAAAACTGGTTATGTATGTTCATGTCGATTTTGAAAAAAATCGTAACGTTTGTAAACGGAATTTACCGACTATAGGGTCATATGCAAGAATGCCAGGTCAATGTTGTGGGACAATACTCCTTAGACAATACCACTCAAATGGTTTATTCAGAAGACACAATGAAATTCTGGAAGGTCATGTGTCGTTTATTTCACGGCAAAGCATTACGTTTCATGGCTGGTTTAAAGTCATCGGGATACATTATCGAAGAAAAAACAGACCTTGCAATATATGATCCGCAACAAACGGTGATAAATTTTGATGTTCCAACTTTAAAAGCTGTTACCAAATTCGAAGCTGCCGATGCAATCATTCCAAAGGAGATTAAACCAGGGATAATAGAAAATGGAATAGAAATTAGGTCAAAGGATAAGTACTATGTTTTATCTGTAGACAGTAAGAAACTGGCGCCCGAATTGAGTGCTGAATTGTGATCAGGATCTGTTTAGTTTTGAAGAAAATGGAAGTTTGTATTCCGCAAAAGAGAGACTTTTTAAAGATTTTAATGAAATAGAATCATACGTCAGGGATTGGCAAAGTATGAATGTTCATGAAAAGGTCCAAAGCTTACAAAGAATAATTAAGCTAGTTTCCGTGTGGATCGCTGATCTTCGACGCCTGTTTCAAAGAAAGAGTCTTGCCCTGGTGATAATTGGCGGGAGTCAAAGTTTTCTATGCCATCAGCAGTATACAAGCACAAATTTATCATATCAGAAAGGTCGTTGAATAGCTTCTGAGCGCCAATGAATCTATGCTACAAACTGGGGCGATGCTGAATAACTCCAATATACTAGCCCAAATTTCTAAACCGCTATCTAATATAAGTGGAATTTTCTAAGTCGTCTTGTAAGCTATTCTAAAGAAAATTGCGATAAAGAATAATGAAAATAAGACACACACATCAGTTAAATTATTTTATTAAAACTTCTCTATTCAAGGGTTTACAAGGTTTGTGAAGCAAAGATCAGAAGAGTGGTTGAAAGAAAGAACAAAATACAAACTGACTGGAAGCAAGATCTACAAAGCTTTGGGTCTGGACTTTTTAAAAAAGCAGCAACAGCATTTCGATTGCGTTATTAGGGGTATTCAAAAAGAAGATGTAATACCAGACGATGTTAAATCTCGGATGGAACACGGAACCAAGTCGGAAATACATGCTGTCACTACACTTGCGTCGAAAATACTACCATTTTACTACCCTGGTTTGAAATTTGTGGAAGGAGCTCACGTTATACTCGTTGCTGGTGAACTTTTTTATCCTAGTGACTCCGGACGGTAGTTTATGTCAGCTAGATATTAACAGCTATATTATTCCTTTGCCAGTAGTTGGTTGTGAATTCAAGTGTCCAGTGCAAACCATATTTAGCATTCCAGTCAACTACAACATTCCACAGTGATTTAGTATAATGCAGGTTTCTCATTGTATAACGTTGATTTCTGTTAAATGTTTACAAAATGAGACAAATGATTTACAGCCACGTGCATCATGTATCCTAGCTTTATCGCATTTGCACAACGAGATAATGAATTTGCGATACCAAAATATCGCGTACAATAGCGAAAAGTATAGCGATTAATTAATAAAGTTTAAAAGATTAGAATATGACCTTAAATTTTTAACACGATGTATAATTCATTTAAGTACGCAACCTGGCCCAGGAAAATTTCACTTTCGTTGCACCCCAGGGGGGGGGGGGGGGGGGGAGGTTGTGTGGTACCGTTGTAAAGCTTACGATTGTCTACAATCAGAATTCACTTGTTAGACCTTCATAAAGTGGTGCATGAAGAAGTCTAACAAGGATAACGGACACTACCCATTTTACATGAGCCAAAATAATTGTTCTGTAGGCATTGCTTCAACACAAGACCAGTAATCTTTTAAAAGACTATTTTCTTCAGTACAATGTTACTTATTATGAATAAAACTAGTGTTAGGTAATGTGCTTTTATCAAAATTGGGTGAGATTTAGCCCTGCTCTGAGTAATTTACGTACATGTAACCATTTAAAATACAATATGTTACATTAAATGCAATGATACGAATTTGATTTTTATAAATAGTTTATTTCAAAATACCAAATAATCATATATTTTGTATGGTTAAATGTTATTTCTGAGCTAGCTAACACATGTTTTACATACGTTTTTTCTCAATTTAGTTATGCAGTTACATATTACTAATATTTTCAAACATTAAAACAGTACAATTTCAACCTCACTCCAGTAGCACCATTTAACAATGAATCGTTATTAGACCTTGAGCTGCCAATAGACCCCCCCCCCCTTGGGGAATTTTGAAGGCTATGTTTTTCTGAAAGCCTATACCATTCTACGCATTTTGCATTTTGTTTGCTTTCTGGCGAGTTGGGCGTTTTGCCGTATCACCTATTTGAATATGTGACCTTTGAGAAATTTTACGCTATTAAGAAATAATTGGCAATTATAAAAGTTCTGAAATGAACCTATTTTTTCTACACCAGGAAGATGTTTTTCTTAAATTTTTAATGTAATAAAACATTTGCAACCTTAGGTATAGGTCTATAAATAGTCATTAAGATATGTTACTTAACATCAAAACCTAGTTTGAAAAGTTGTATGAAATATTTCTTACTTGCATTTGCAAGTAATTTCTGTTTTATTTGTTTAATTTATTAATATAAATAAGTTCCTAAGGAGTTATATAAATAAGAATGCAGTATTTAAATGTAATAAAGTCACATTGAGACACACTTCCTGTTTAATGATTGTAAATAAACACATATATTTGGCAATTCCAAAAACCAAAATCTCTGAAAAAATGCAAAAAAAACCATCTCAAATGTAGCAATTATCTATAAATAAAATAAATTATAAAGAAATAAACCCTGAAAAACATATTGTGTGATTAAAAGGTAAACTTTGTTAAACATATTGTTAATAATATCCATAGCTTTAGTTATATGTGACTTTAGTATTATGTTATATCATATACTTATGCCTATTGCCTATGGTTAATAAACTTGAAGTTTTGGTGTAATTGTTTTTGTTTAAATACACCTCTTCATGAGTTTTAATTATTAGTTAGCATAATATCATAATAAAAATAAATACCATATCATACATCACCATTTTTAAATATGTTACCCAAAAGAAGGTATTAACCAAATTTTAGTTACTGCACAATAGCGATATAAATTACATACCTTCTTTCATGATAAATTACATCAATAATTTATTTTAAGAACCAACACACATCAGCCTGCACTTAGTTAGTAAAAGAGACATTTTAAGATGAATTTCTGTTTTAAGTTACAATTATATCCATAAGAAATAGTGATTCTAGTGATAAATTTAATCAATTGTTCTCAAAGAAAGGTGTCTTAGAAATTATGAAATTCAAGTTAGTAATAAAAATGAAATAATTAATTATTTGCGTTTGATAAGCTATAAATGTGTTATGAAGAATATTATGAGTAAAAAATGTTTTTATTCATGATATCATTTGATTTTTTTTATTATTTATTTATTTCAAAGACAAGCAATACACGCCTCCTTTAAAATTACCTGTAATTGATGCGTAGCCACTGCTATAACCATATTAAGTAAGATGAGGTATGTGATGGATATGACTGTTGCTGTGATAAAACAGTAAACAAATCAGTGCCAGTTTTGTTTTAATAAACCAGTATCTTATTCCAGTATATAGGTTAACAACCTTCCTGCACTGTATGTATCTTGTATTAAAATAGGTAATATATGAGAATTATGTTACAAAATGAAATTAAGGTATTGATGATGGCGATATTAATTAAGGAATAAATTTCGTGTTTGATAAGTTCACCGAGTCTTGAACGTCATTAGGGTTGGTTAAAGTGTGTGGAGTATATTTACACCTCATTTTATCATTTTGTTTCTAAATTTAATATAAAATATATACTTTTTACTAATTTCGAAATGTTGTTTAAAACATTTCTTACCCCGGGTTTGGCATTTGGACTGGTCCGCCTATTTACTCAAATAAAAAAAATCATACTACGACCAAAAATAGTTCCATGTTTATTGAACACATTCATCCGTTTTTTCAAACATTTATATACAGAAAAACCTAATATTTCACAACAAACATCAAATTTGTATCACAGCAAGTACTATCTATGCGAGTAAATGATAGTCTAAGTAAAACCGTTATTTTGGCGGGAAGTTAGAAAAGGCTAATGCGTTAAATGTTCAACCAATGAAAATGGAACGTGCTTATTGATTATGTCGGATCTTGCAGTTTACCGGTACGAGTTTACATCCGACCCCTATTGAATCATTGTTTACCGGATTTTTGGCGGCCATTTTCTTTCTCGCTTAAAACATAAAAACGGGGGTTCGGAGGCGGTAGCCCCAGATATAACATAAAACAGGAACACGAAACGAAAGAAACAACTGGATTTGATGTCATATAAGTAAACTTGTTTACTTCCGGTTTGAGGGGTATAAAAGCAACTAAAAATAAAAGTAATCTAAAAATAGCAACATTCCAGGAAGAGCTATCTAAAATTAGCAACAATTATAAAAATAGCGGGGATTTCATGACGTCACCAGGGCATTCCTTTACCATTGCGCGGTGATAAGGCTAACGGTGTTCATTGAAGATTGACCTTCACTCGTCCGGTAAAGGATATTGAAGCAGTGGAAATAAAGGTGTAAATATATAGTAATGTATTTTAATTTAAATATTGTTAAACTTTAGAGGTTAATGATCTGTGTACTGCTCAATATGTCTTGAAGTAATGTGTATGATGTAGATGGTCGTCCTTTTTTAAAATCTTTTTAAATTAACAATAAACCTATCAATATGGATCAGTGACAACATTGTAGTACAGCTGAATTTTACACTATTTATGGGCTGTTGCATCCAGTCTAAAGCTAAGTCCAGATACTCTGAATTGAAACAGATAACAGTAATTTGTTCTAATAAATGGAAGAAAAGAAAGAATAAACAAAATTAACATATTTTTATCATTTTACTGTTCTATTTATTTCTTTTGTCATCTTATAATATGTTACCAATTGTTACTTAAATAATCAGAAAAATAATAAAAAAAGAACAGAAAGAAACTACAAACAATTAGTTATCATTTTGATAAATATTTTTATATCATATTATATTGTGTTAAAGTTAATATATAACAAATTTAAAAGCTACTTAATTTAAACTCTATTACACAAATCAGCTGATTTAATTATCTGATCTTACAAATGTTTTTAAAAGTAGTTTTATTCATCAAAATACTAAGGTTCAATGTAGAATTTGTAAAACATTGAAACAGCACGAGCATTATATTGCAATTTTTTTTTAACTCAAGTAAAAGAATTTTTACCGAAAAAAGTTATTATACATAAGTTTGTTTATTAGCTTACCATCACCTGCATTACACAGATTGTCTTTCAAATTAGGACAATCATTTGTCTTTAAGAAAAATAACATACTACAAAGATCTTAAGAATTCTTTGAACAATGGAAAAAATAATGTTTCATTTAATAGGAAAATTTATTTTTCTTATTTCACATGTTTTATTTAACAGTAATATCAGTTATAATTGTTCTAAAAGACCAGAACTGCTGCTTTCATTTTTTGATTTTCTTTGTAAATAAATATTATAGTTTAAAGAAAGTTAATATTCACATTATCAGTGACTCTTCGGTAATATAGATACAAACTATAACACGGTTTAGAAATTTGCCATCTTTCTTAAAACATTACTTAAATAATTAGGTAACATATAATTAATTTTAATTAGTTTGTTTGTATACAAAGCAATATTTGTATACCTTTACATTTTAACCACGTAACATAACTAAGTATATACTATGAACCACTTACTATTATTATTTTATAGTTTAATCTAAAATGATTGCATAGTTGTGATACAGTTTTGTAACTGTGTTCAGTTCTTTGTACAACAATATCAGTTTTAGAGAAAATACTTTATTAAATCAGTAATTTTAGTTAAAAAAAACGACTGTCAATGTAATAAGAAATCTACACAGGGCTAACAAACATAAGGACATTGCAAAGAGCACGCATAATTAATTTCTTCATATAGATATCAGCTAACACCATTAAAACAAATAAAACAAGAAAACAAGCCTTATTTTAATGAGTAACATATGTTGTGTATGTTTAAAATTTGAAGTCATGCAAGTTTCAAGAACACTTATACTTATCAAGCACAATTATTCAATTAAATACTATATTTTATGCTTGTTGATCTCAAACATGAATATTATGATTGAATTAGCAATAGGGTAACATATTACATTATGGTAATAAAAAGTCTTCATGTAATGATGATGATGATGATGATGTTGATGATGATGGTTTGTTATTTAGATCTATATTTTCATAATAAAAGGTGTAAATTTATTACTACACGTAAACATGTGTTCAAAGAGTATGGTTCTACAAAACCATGATGTCATTAATTGCATTAACTCTATATCTCATAAGCAGCTAACAATAACATATTTGGTCCAGAAATAACTAGCAAATTGGTTGTATATCATTTACCATTTTGAATTTGAAAAGTGTTAAGAGGACATTTATAATTTACTGTTACAGAAAAGAAGATAAACAGCAAAGGTGTAACTACAAATAAGATAAATGACTGATAAAACATACATGGGATACTTACAAAACAAGGAAAGTGCTGCTGAAATTACTCAACCATGTTTTTATTTCATTTTAATACACTTGCAACAAATACAAAGAACATTTGTTTGTGTTATGTAAATCATGATATAGGCAAGTTGCCATGTGGTGTGTAAAACAGTTGTTCCTATGGGTGTGGTCATGTAAACCTGGTTGCCATGGTTATGCACCACTTTATAAATGTCTAACAAGTGAATTCTTGTTGCAGACATCCTAAGCTTTCCAACGGTACCAGTCAACCTTTGCCCCCTCTGGGGTGCAACGAAATCACATTTCTAGGCCCTTTCTGAATATTAGGTTGCGTACTATTTTATAAAATGATTTGTACAAAACCAAAAAGGTCATTTTCGTAAAAATATGTAGTTACGACAGTCTTGCATGCAACCCTCGATATGTGGTTTTGTGAACACAAAAGCATTCTAAAAAACTAAAAAAAGACGGGAGGGGGAGATATTCAGTAGTACAACCATTACAGTGGCATAGCAAGGATTTTATAGATTTTGAGTGAAAACTACAGGCCTTTTTGTCTTCTATATTTAATTTAAAAAAGCAGATGATTTTTAATGACAGGGGATGGGCCCATCCCCTATATTTTGGGGGTTTCCGGGGGGGACATTATTTCATCTGTAAGGGTGATAAAATAGCTTATTTCAAATTACTTTTTGCAGACAACGGCAAGATTTTAAAGAAATATTTCTGAGAGAAAGGCACCTGTACACTGTTTCTACTAAAGAAGAAAAAAAAGCCCTAAGAAGATTTAAAGGGTTTAAGTTTACTCTCAAGTTACAGTGCCCAAGGTTATAAAACTGAGCATGGAAACCAGTCTCAAATCTCAAGCATCTGATTGGCTTAGGTCTTCAAAGGTTTTAAAGGTTACGCAAGGCCTGCCAGATGGATCAAACATTCCTTCAAAAACTTAAAAACTTACATGAAAATGACGGTTAGACCTTTTCAAGGGTGTTTACATGTATTATAGGTGTGAATGTTTCTCAGATGTATAAATGTGATTTCCTGTTTGAAAAAAAAATACTTTATTACAATTAAAGGTTAAATTATCAGTTTTAAAAACGTGCATTTAATGTGTTTTCAACACTCGCTTGGCATTAATAAATTAATTTTACTGTTATCTATATTTACCTACTATTATCTATTTTTACCCACAGGTGTTGTAATGAACACCTTTATTTCTATTTTTGACTTAGACAAATGACATTGTCAGGCCCGTTAGACAAAAGTTATATTGACGGAAAGAATTCTTAAAACTTTTTACACTTATAAATATTAATACATGAATACATGAATGACATTTACATTACTTTCCGAACACTAAAACATTTTAATCCTTTTAAAAGATAAAGTTATTTTTCTTTTGTTCAACAGAAAAGTAGGAATAGTAGGAGATTTTGTAAAATGGTAGGAAAAAGTAGGAACAATACTTAATGTAGGAAAAGCTAGGAAAAAGTAGGAAACAGTATAAGTTGACCGCTTGACAGCCTGCATAATTCAGTCAAAAACGAAAAAAGAGAATTTTATCAAATAAACAGTCACGAAAATTTTTTGCAACCCACACATTTACAACTGCATTGATGACGTATCATAAAATGCTATTTTTAGAAACGCATCCACTCCACACAGTCAACACGAAGATTAAAACTGTACCTACCGTCGCCCTCACAATTGACCCCCGTGAAGCCTTGAACACAATTACATGTGTAGGTATTTAAACCATCTGTGCAGGATCCGCCATTCTTACAAGGATTCGGCATACAGTTATTAACACCGCCTGAAAAAATATTCTTTAAGTAAACTTATGGATTGAACTAAAGCAAGTACATCTACTGATATTCAGTCAATATTGAAACAATTGAATTTATTTTATCAAATTAACATTGCGAATATACTTTGCATCCGACACATTTACAATTGCTGAGAAGATGTATCAGGAAAAGCCATTTTCAGAAACACTTTTACTCAACACGCAGGTAATTCGGTACGTAAGATTATTGGGTACCTACCGTCGCCCTCACAATTGACCCCCGTGAAGCCTTGAACACAATTACATGTGTAGGTATTTACACCATCTGTGCAGGTTCCGCCATTCTTACAGGGATTTGGTAAACAATTATTTACGCCGCCTGAAAAAAAACAACCCATTATATTCTTTTTCAAACGTATTGTTTGAACTAAAGCAAGACGAGTATTATTGTTACGAATTTTTGTCATTCAGTAAATAACCAAAACAAATGAAATATGCATATCAGGAATGGACACATCCAGCATACACAGCCTCCCCACACAGCCAAAAAGTAGAGAGGAAAAGAGAGCATGGTATTACAATAATCCGTTTCAAAAAATGGACGCCACAAACAAATAACGAAAGCGAGAACCAGAGGGGTTACCGCCTTGGAACGGTCAGTGGCAAAACAAATTGCCACTGGGGGTTTAAACCAGGTTCTAGGGTGCACCAACCTCACACTTGCCCCGACAGGTCCTCGTATCACAAAACAAGTACAAGTTGTCTGGGTGAAATAACTCAAACCCTCCCATCGGCTCAAAAATGTTGCATGCAAAAGCACACAAACATATAAAACATAAGAAGCCAATAAAACATAAGAAATTATATGAAATAAACAGTCGCTAATATATTTTTGCAACCGACACATTTACAACTGCTGAGATGGCCTATCATAAAATGCCATTTTTTGAAACACATCCACTACATACAGTCAACACGAAGATTAAAACTGTACCTACCGTCACCCTCACAATTGACCCCCGTGAAGCCTTGAACACAATTACATGTGTAGGTATTTACACCATCTGTGCAGGATCCGCCATTCTTACAAGGATTCGGCATACAGTTATTAACACCGCCTGAAAAAATTCTTTTAGTAAACTTACTGTTTGCACTAAAGCAAGTATTGATATTACTTATGCATACTCTCATTCAGTCAATATCGAAACAATGGAATTTATTTTATCAAATAAACAATTGCGAATACATTTTGCAACCGACACTTACAACTGCTGAGATTGGGTATCATCGAATGCCATTTTAGAAACACATCCACTCCACACATTCAACACGCAGATTAAATCGTAACCTACCGTCACCCTCACAATTGACCCCCGTGAAGCCTTGAACACAACTACATGTGTAGGTATTTACACCATCTGTGCAGGATCCGCCATTCTTACAAGGATTCGGCATACAGTTATTAACACCGCCTGAAAAAATTATTCTTTAAGTAAACTTACAGATTGAACTAAAGAAAGAGCATCTATTGATATTCAGTCAATATCGAAGCAATTGAACTTATTTTATCAAATTAACATTGCGAATATATTTTGCAACCGACACATTTACAATTGCTGAGAAGATGTATCAGGAAAAGCCATTTTCAGAAACACGTTCACTGAACACGCAGATTGATCGGTACCTAAGATTGATCGATACCTACCGTCGCCCTCACAATTGACCCCCGTGAAGCCTTGAACACAATTACATGTGTAGGTATTTACACCATCTGTGCAGGATCCGCCATTCTTACAGGGATTCATTATACAGTTATCAACACCGCCTGAAAAAAACATTATATTCTTAATTAAACGTATTGTTTGAACTTAAGCAAGACGAGTATTATTTGTTATGCATTTTTGTCATTCAGTAAATAACAAAACAAATAAAATATGCATATCAGGAATGGACACATCCAGCATACACAGCCTCCCCACACAGCCAAAAAGTAGAGAGGAAAAGAGAGCATGGTATTACAATAATCCGTTTCAAAATGGACGCCACAAACAAATAACGAAAGTGAGAACCAGAGGTGTTACCGCCTTGGAACGGTCAGTGGCAAAACAAATTGCCACTGGGGGTTTAAACCAGGTTCTAGGTTGCACCAACCTCACACTTGCCCCAACAGGTTCTCGTATCACAAAATAAGTACAAGTTGTCTTGGTGACATAACTCCAACCCACCCATCGGCTCAACAATGTTGCATGCAAAAGCGCACAAACATATAAAACATAATAAGCCAATAAAACATAAGAAGTTATATAAAATAAACAGTCTTTCATATACTTTTACAACCGACACATTTACAACTGTTGAGAAGGCGTATCATAAAATACCATTTTTAGAAACACATCCACTTCACACAGTCAACACGCAGATTAAATGGGTACCTACCGTCGCCTTCACAATTGACCCCCGTGAAGCCTTGAACACAATTACATGTGTAGGTATTTACACCATCTGTGCAGGATCCCCCATTCTTACAAGGATTCGGCATACAGTTATTAACACCGCCTGAAAAAAATTATTCTTTTAGTAAACTTACTATTTGAAATAAAGCAAGTATTGATATTTATTATGCATTTTCTGATGAAGTCAATATCGAAACAATGGAATTTATTAATAAACGGTTGCAAATACATTTTGCAACCGACACTTTTACAACTGCTGAGAAGGCGTATCATGAAATGCCACTTTAGAAACACATCCACTCCACACAGTCAACACGCAGATTAAATCGGTACATACCATCGCCCTCACAAGTCACCCCGGTGAAGCCTTGAACACAATTACATGTGTAGGTATTTACACCATCTGTGCAGGATCCGCCATTCTTACAAAGATTCGGCATACAAAAGCAACATATTCATATCAGGAATCGCCACACTCAAAAAACACAGCCTCCCCACGCAGCGAAAAAGAAGAGAGGAAGATAGAGAGAGCGCATGTTTTATATATGTATGTCAATTCAAATAGGACGCCACAAACAATTAATAAACAAGAGAACCTTTGGGGATACCGCCTTGGAACGGTCAGTGGCAAAACAAATTGCCACTGGGGGTTTAAACCAGGTTCTAGGGTGCACCAACCTCACACTTGCCCCAACAGGTTCTCATATCATAAAACAAGTACAAATTGTCTTGGTGAAATAACTCCAACCCACCCATCAGCTCAACAATGTTGCATGCAAAAGCATACAAACATATAAACATAAGAATTTAATAGAATTGCAAAACCAAAGGGTGGGTACTCAATGATCTTTCCGAGAACAGAGCACCTGGAGTAAAATCAGCAAGAACACGATGACAGGGATAAAAGAAACAGTTATTAACACCGACTAAAAATACTCTGTAGTATAGGTATTGTTTGAACTAAAGCAAGTACATCTATTGATAATCAGTCAATATCGAAACAATTGAATTTATTTTATCAAATTAATATTGCGAATATATTTTCAACCGACACATTGCAATTGCTGAGAAGATGTTTCAGGAAAAGTCATATTCAGAAACACGTTCACTGAATACGCAGATTGATCGGTACCTAAGATTGATCGATACCTACCGTCGCCCTCACAATTGACCCCCGTGAAGCCTTGAACACAATTACATGTGTAGGTATTTACACCATCTGAGCAGGATCCGCCATTCTTACAGGGGTTCGGTATACAGTTGTTAACACCACCTGAAAAAAACAAAAACATTTTATTCTTTATTAAACGTGTTGTTTGAACTAAAACAAGTATCAAAGGTTTTATGCATTTTTCTCATTCAGAAAATAACAAAAGAAGAAATTCTATCAAATAAACAGTTGCGAATATATTTTTACAATCGACATATTTACAACTGCTGAGATGGCGTATCATGAAATGCATTTTTAAAAAACACCATCTGTGCAGGATCCGCAATTCTTACAAGGATTCGGCATACAGTTATTAACACCGCCTGAAAAAAATTCTTTTAGTAAACTTACTGTTTGCACTAAAGCAAGTATTGATATTACTTATGCGTTTTCTCATTCAGTCGATATCGAAACAATGGAATTTTATCAAATAAATAGTTCCGGATATTTTTTGCAACCGACACATTTACAACTGCTGAAAAAAATATCAGGAAAAAACATTTTCAGAAACACATCCACATAACAGTCAACATCCAGATTAATCGGTACATACCATCGCCCTCACAAGTCAGCCCCGTGAAGCCTTGAACACAATTACATGTGTAGGTATTTACACCATCTGTGCAGGATCCGCCATTCTTACAAGGATTCGGCATACAGTTATTTACACCGCCTAAAAAGTATTATTTTAGTAAACTTACAGTTGAACCTAAAACTAGTACATGTATTGATATTAATTAGACATTTTCTTATTTAGTCAATATCGAAGCAATGGAATTTATTTAATCAAAAACAGTTGCGAATACATTTTGCAACCGACATATTTACAACTCTTGAGATGGCGAATGTATATTCTCGCTTTTGAGGGAATATAAAAATTAACCCCAAACCTTTTCAGTCAACCTGTTTTATTCTTTACATAACTAGAAAACTGTTAAGCTTGAATAGTTCCTGACAAAATACCAACTTCAGCTGACCATTGCTTTTAAATAAAACATTTGTGAGATTTTTCAAGTATCAGACATAATAAAAAAATCCACCATCTCTAAATGTGATTCATACCAACATACAACATTAACAATGGTCATTTAATAATTTGAGATGGAACAAGATTCTGAAATCAAAATTGTCTGTGAATTGTATTAACCTTTTACTCCGCAGATATGAAAAATGTACACAAAAATCATATGGGCAAACACTGTGTAGATCTAAAATCAGCCTACTTAGACCGTATTTTGTGACATCAACTTATAATATTTATTTAAATTGCGTTTTATTGAAAGTATATATCTATTTACTTTATCTATAAATAATAGATATTTTAATATATTATTTTAATAAATATTAGATTTTCTAAATAATAAGAATTGTATCCATTTTTTTGCATAATAATCGAAACTATCTATAGGTGTATACGTGTTTTTTAATGCATAGATATTGAAGATTTGCCCATGTTTGAAAATATATGTTTTATGTAACTCTCTTACCTAGGTCTACAGTTGTTCAGGCAGTAACAGATTTCAGGGTATAGCGGATAGCGTGTCCGTTTTCTTGCTCTTTTTCATTTTATTTTATATTAAAAAAATAAACAATTACCCCGTCATAAAGAGTGAACTATCCCCTTTACATACATGTATATTTTCTGGATTTTGACGTTTGCATGGAGTGTATATAATACAACAAATGGAACGGGTAAATCGGAAGTTTACAACAACACGATGCTTTTACACGGTTAACAAAAAAAGAAAGACAAAGTTTCACAACAATAGCTGGTAAAGTATCACTTTTTGGGATTTGATTTGTGTATAAATAAACCTTCTATCATTATCATAAAGCATATGTTTACAATTTCTACAGTGGCAGCCAACAGAGGTATAAATTATCACCACGTGCTTCAGGTAGTAACGGATTGCGTACATGTACATAAGTGGGGTCATCTCAAAGTAGACATGATCTGTCAAATTGCTGTTAAAGTTGGGTTTAAAAGGGAAATATGATATTTTGTAATGATAAATGTGTGTTAAAATGTAGATATGATACCTTAAGTACTTTATTAGTTTATTAATATTGATACTGGGGCGGATCCAGTTTGTGTTATGTGGTTAATAACAAGATTTTTAATTATGTGTTGTTTTTTTTTATAAAAATGGTCTGTGAAAATTCATAAAGGTACCGTAATTGTCTGAAAATACTGTCTGTTTGAGTTGTATTTTCAACATTATGTCTTTCAGGTATCAGCAAGTGAACCAGGCTCATCTTCAGGTTCCATAAGCAATAAATTCTCATCGGCCACCAGCATGGCAATTATCACATTAGAAGATTCTGTAATCAAAGGGCATCATGCTTTCAAGAAAAGACCTCCTGATACTACCCCAAAGACAAAATTAATTGTTGACAGATAATTAATATTTCAGACAATGATGCCTGTCTTGTATGGGTGCCAGAACTATCAGCATTTGACCAGAAATTTTATAAAATGGTGACTGATAAGCAAAGAAATTTACTACTGTCAGATATTGCCGGGTTACCATTTGGCCATGTGCCACGTATTTTGGCCAGTTGCTTCCGTACTGTCCTTGACAAAGGAGGAAGAGTCTATGCTACTGCAACTGGTGATCCAGTTCCCAATTTTTCTCCTTGGCCAGCACCGAATGAAAAGGTTGGTGGAGTTGTGATTCCATGTTTTTATGCTTTAGTTGTTGAAGACTTGAAGAAAACTGTTAAGATGTTTTCTTAGACACTATTCTTTATGCCAGAAGGAAGTGTAAAACACATAAAGAACCAGTAATTATTATAATATGTGAATGGTCAGGTTATGTGTTCAAAGACAAAGTACATGATCTAGTCAGAGTAGTTTCCATTACATTTAGCATTAAGTCTTTAGTGTGTTAGAAGAATGTTATCTTTATCTACACATAGTTCCAGTTAAAATTTTATTTTTTTTTTATTTTACATGATCTAGTCAGTAGATCTTTATTACATGTACTCATTACTATTTCTCAGGTTAACATTTTTATAACCTTAATTCAAAGATATCTCAGTTTTTGCATATGTGTTGTTATATGTTGTTTTGTTATTGGCCACCATGTTCAGTTATTTTATTATGATCAGTATATATGCAACTTTTATATGAAAACAAATTAACTAAATGTTTATACCGTTTGATGTGATTATACTGTTAATTCCATTTAATTTCTCTGTGATTTTAAAATGTCAATAATTTTTCTTAATAAAGAATTTAATGACATATTGTGTTAGGATTTTCTTCTGTTACTGTTAACAAACAATGTTGGGTTTAACTTAGATTAGAGTGGATTTTTTTATTTGATAAACCTTTGAATGTGTTTCAATACATGTTCATCAACAATACCAACAATATACAATGTTTGAGCTGGTTTGAGACGCCCCCCAATGAGCTTCATTTACATATCCCATACTGCTCGAAGCTATCCGCTACTGGCTGATTCGATGAGGTAATATACACAAAGATTAGTGCGTGACAGGTCTCGCAGAATGTTTAAAAATGACCTGTTTTGAAGTGTGTACACTTTTCTCTGTCGGAAAGTTTCGATTCGTTGGTGAAATTTCTACTTTTAAAGACCTGTGCAGCGGTAATTTGCTTAGCTATCCGTTACTGCCCTGAACAACTGTACCACTTCTTACAGTCATAAAGCACACCACATTTCTAAATGTACCAAGGTTTACTTTCATTATATTGTTGCAACTAACACATAATCAAATTAATTCATAACCCTTCAGTGATGGTAAAAGGTTTATCACTACCACCAAAGCTGAGATTAATAATTTAATAAGTGCTTTTTTGTCTTTAATTTCACCATACAAAAGTCCGAGATCGTAAACTCCTTGCGCCAAAATTCAATGATTTTGCATTTTCATCGTATCATGTATGCATCTTGAACCGAAATCTTAATCTTTTTGCTTCCGAAATTCTTCGATGAATTCGTCGGCAGATCAAAAAGAATAAATATTTTTTATCGGTTGGTCTAACGCTGACCGCCATGATTGTTTACTACGGCGGTTCTGATTTTCGCAGACGAATAAAACAAAACGTCATTGTCGAATTAAAAAATGTCGTCGTTACAAAATATCGTCGTCGTCTTCGGCCAATCGATCCATGACGACCGAAGACCACAACGATGCTTGGATATTTTTTCCGAGTCAAAAACAAGTTACGGTCGGCGGTAAAAAAGTAGAGTCGGTCGAGCCACAAGAAACAAAACTATTTTTTAGGCCTAAGTCAATATCGAAACAATGGAATTTTATCAATTTGTAATAAATTGTTCCGGATATTTTTTGCAACCGACACATTTACAACTGCTGAGAAGCATTATCAGGAAAATCCATTTTCAGAAAAACATCCACATTACAGTCAACACCCAGATTAATCAGTACATACCATCGCCCTCACAATTGACCCCAGTAAAACCTTGAATACAATTACATGTGTAGGCATTTACACCATCTGTGCAGGATCCGCCATTCTTACATGGATTCGGCATACAGCTATAAACACCGCCTAAAAATACTCTGTAGTAAAGGTATTGTTTGAACTAAAGCAAGTATTGGATTTATGCATTTTATTATTCCGTCAATAACAAAATAAGGGAATTTATCAAATAAACAGTCATAAATATATTTTGCAATCAACACAGTTACGACTGCTGAGAAGGCATATCATGAAAAGCCATTTTCAAAAACACATCCATTCCACACAGTCAACACGCAGATTAAATCGGTACCTACCGTCACCCTCACAATTGACCCCCGTGAAGCCTTGAACACAATTACATGTGTAGGTATTTACACCATCTGTGCAGGATCCCCCATTCTTACAAGGATTCGGCATACAGTTATTAACACCGCCTGAAAAAAAAATTTCTTTTAGTAAACTTACTGTTTGAACTTAAGCAAGTATTGATATTAATTATGCATTTTCTCATTCAGTCAATAGCTGAACAATGGAATTTATTTTATCAAATAAACAGTTGCGAATACATGTTGCAACCGACACATTTACAACTGCTGAGAAGGTGTATCAAGAAAACCAATTTTCAGAAACACTTCCACTTTATATGCAGATTGATCGGGTACATACCATCGCCCCTCACAAGTCACCCCGGTGAAGCCTTTGAACACAATTACATGTGTAGGTATTTACACCATCTGTGCAGGATCCGCCATTCTTACAGGGATTCGTTATACAGTTGTTTACACCGCCTGAAAAAATTCATAATTATATTCTATATTAAAAGTATTGTTTAAACGAAAGGAAGTAATGATGTTATGCATTATTCTCATTCAGTAAATAACAAAACAAGAAATTATATCAAATAAACAATC
>JAZAYU010000184.1:251741-303886 GCA_038501625.1 Corbicula japonica | reverse complement strand
CATTCATGTCAAATGGCAAAGAAAATTGCAGCATCCGGTTCGAATTTGAGTCATATAAAACTTGCTGTCTCTCGTGGTGGGTTAGATGGATTGTCTCAGCTGTTTGGTGAGAAACGACACAGGCAAACCTGGAGTAACATCTCTTAAATCTGTTGTTCAGAAATTGTATAATTACTTAATGGATCATAAGATTTAGGGATTGTTACATGATTTTCATTCATTATCAGTGTTAGGTGTTTTTCGATATGTATGGAAACTTTGGCAACACTCAGGGCTGCAGTTGTGGGAATTTTATGAAAGAAATGTGGTAACTGTAATGTAATTCTTGATAAAGAAATAGTTATTTCTTTCAAAATATGAAATTAGTTTTGATGAGCATGTTATAAATCTATTTATACATGTTATGATGGATATTTTTAGAACTGAATTAAAATTAGAGATATTTTTTACTTATATGACCAACTTTGAATGAATATAGTAAAAAAATAAGCCTGGATGCCCCTGTTTTTTATGTTTTTGTTTTGTTTAGAAATATATACTGTGTCATTTTATGGAGTTTAAAAAAAATCTGTCCGTTACAAAAAAAGATATATAGATTTTTTTCCAGTCAGGGACTGAATTGTCTCCCTTTTTTGTTGGATATTTTGGTCATTTTTAAAGTTTTTTCTTCAAATATACAAAAAAATCTCACATAATTCCACCCAAAACCATACATACACATAATTCCAAACAAAAAAAATGCATAGATATAAGGTGTTGATTAGGAATTCCAGATGTAACAATCATTTAAAAAATATATGTGCGTTTTCTCAAAATCCCTTCAAAATGGCCGTATAGAGGGGTCTAATAATGAGCGATTACTCAAAAACAAGCCTGGAAAGCTATATTTTTCTTTATATCATTTTGTTTGTGAAGGAATTCTCTTTAATTGTGCAAAGTTTTAAAAAATTCTGTCCGTTAGAACTTATTGTCATATACTCCTTTAAATTACCAGTACAACTTTACCATTTATAATCATGGTTATTTACATGATAACAAGTTCCCCAGTTCGTACTTATTTATCTTCAAATAATAACAAGTTATAATAAACAAGAAGGCATTTATAACATAACCATGTTAATTATCTCATAAATCATCAGAATGCGTTTAAGCTTCAATACGTGTGTATCATTTCCATTTGCTTTGGCTTAATTTTCGCGTATTTCGCGCTCCGGCCACTGCGTGAATTTTAAACTAAGTTTAAATTTATCATATATTATTGTTTCTGGTACGTATCCTAAACACGCTGAGGACTTACACTTTGTAATTAGTTGTCCATATCATTATTTGATAAACGTTTGAGGTATTAGATAATTATATTAATAAAGGAAATGAAATTAATTATTACTGTCGAATTTCATTTGGAATATTTTGAATGTTACTGCAAAACTCGGACGACATTTAAGTGTGAGCAATTAAGATGGGCCAAGTTTAACCAAATAGTATCGTTTTTTTTAGTAATTTTTAACGATTAGTTAGAGGATAAAACGGGTATGCAAACAAGGATTTGCGCGAATTTACGTGCGCGCAAAACAGTCTTTTTAAGCGATTGCACGAAATTTCGTGCCAGCAAAATTAAATGATACCACAATATGACAAGAAAGCAAAAATGACAAACATAATATAAATCATAACACAAACCAATGTTCATCTAACTGAAATGATATATACATGTATACTAGTTATAACTTTAACAACAACATAATCGTTGTGAAGTGAACTCTGGTTTTCTGTAGCAGCAATCGAAAACTAGTTTACAATCTGATCGTTACAGATTAAACAATCAAAAGTGAAAAAAAACATGTACAACATTAATATACAATAAAATACTGTGAGAATGACTGTGCAGTCTTACAATATTACTGTGCATGTTCTATTTTCATCTATATACAGTCAACACTATTTAATCATTCAAGGAAATGCTTTCCCATTGATATAGTGATAATTGTGGCATATAACAGATGAGATGACATTACGTCACCTCAATACAATAACAGTATAACTAGCATTGAAATATGAAGGAGTCATACCATTAATGCACAAAGGCAAATTTAATTTTTAATTTAGTATTTAGATTTGGGAGTGGATGTGAGAGGTCTTTTTCTTCGCGCACAACCTTGAGGAGTGGACTCTGGTAACCTTTTATTTTTTAAAGAATTAAAAAGAATTAAATGTTTTAACAACATTTTATAGGCTCTAGTAATTCATTCAATACAAGAAATTGTGAACTTCAAATGCAGACCTCAGAAAAATAATGGCTAAGTAATTCTACAAATTAATGTAGAAATGGGCTTATCAGTAACCATTATCATAAACATTGGTCAACAGCACACTTCAATGAGAGATTTATTAGCCTCCTAATTAGCCCCATGCTGATAGTGAAAAACTGTCAGAATATTTCTGTGAAGCACAAAACTGGTAGAGTCTTTGTGTATAAAGCCGTGATTTGCCAAGTTGTCATCTTCACGCAGCTTTAGATCATGGAATATTTAACATGTGTCTGTCATATGTTATCTTATCACCACTTGGCTTGTATAAACAGTTTAATATTATGTCCCAGGCATTTTGCATTTGGGAACATTTTCGATTTTAACTTTAGTTGAAGTAAAGTTTTGTTTCGATACTTTAATATTCACTGAAAAAAAAAGATTTCATAATATGATTTTATTATTTTAACAATTATTATTTATGCAACAATATGGTGTAAACTAAATTTTAAAAAATGAAAAATTAAGACAGGTGTTAATGTTCACAACGGTTGCTCGGGGAGACTTTACGGCCGCCACACTGTACTGTGAAGTGTAATTAAAATAAAGCCTGCTTCAGATAAGCAATCAAAACCGCAGGGTGCGTCGCCTCGTAACTCTAAGCACGTTACCTACTAAGCTAGCTCGGATTTCCGAAAGGCTGCACGAATTACCCTGATAAACGTGTTTCTTGTCAAAATATAGTTTTAAGTGTAATCGGAGTAGTTGCACACACTGGGCCCACAAAACATATTGTAAGCTCAAAGACCAGCGTCTTCAAATTCAAATATTATTCAATTTAGCGCTGATTGTATATTAAGAGGTACCATATTATTGATCAACTGTAAAAGTTTTTACCAACAGTGATGGAATGGAAAACAACAGATTCAACATTCGGAATATGTTTTAAATCTAGATCTTCATCTTTTTATTTGATATGGCATATATTTGACAATCTATCCTATATGGTTCGTTTAGCAAAATAAAGTTGTTTTAAGTTAGCATCATGTTTCCGATACACTATTTGATAATCACACTTATTTAATAACTTTCGCAGAACACTTCAGCTAAATTGATCTGTAATGGGCTTACAAAAGACAATTAAAAACAATTAGCACTGAATCCAAAATAATACCAAAATAAAATATTAGCGCAATTTCAATAACATTGATAAATTTATATTATTTATGTAACTAAAATTTCGGAAAAGACCAGGGGTCCTAATTTTACTCTGACTTCATTATTATTTCAATAAAATTCAAAGATAGTAATTAAGCAAGTAAGTAAGTAAGTAAATTCTGTATTATAGAGGGTGACATATTTAGCAATAAACTAATCTTCCATATGACCCTCCTTACAGGTAAAAACATACAAAGATTAAGATAAACACGATGATCATAAATAAAACAACATCACAAAACACAATATGATATTATAATAAGAATGAAACTGCAAATAATATATCTGTGGTAATGTTTAGGTTTTTTGCATTTAAAGGGTAGGTGCATGCGTGTGCGCGCGTCTGTGTGAGAGCGTGTGCGTGTGTGAGCGTGGGTGTGGGTGCGCGAGTATGTGTGCGAGGCCTATGTGAGTAAGTCTGCGCAAGAAAGAACTGAATATTTAAGAAATTTGAGTACATAAATCAATATAATACACAATGCATTTTATATGCATGCCTTAACACATTTGCTGTTTCATTGAGGCAATATTATACATTTTCCTTATCTTAAACAACAATGAATCATCCAGTCCACCTCAGATACAAAGTTTTAAAGGTGTCTACAGTAGAACAATCTTTAATTTCTTTAGGAATGCTGTTCCATAAACAACTGCCTGAATACAGTAAACTATTTTTTATATAATAAAGTGTGGCATTGGAAAAGATTTTTGCAGTTACTCATTATTTACACCAGTTAACGGTTCAATTCTGATCCATACCAAACGACGGCACGCAACGGCGGCGAACATGGAACACATAATGCCGTATTTTCAGATAAACACAACTCCATGATCAGCGGCGTATGGTCCAGAGATAAAAGAATGGGGTTGCCTTAACAAGAAAACAATGGGCGGAACTGAAAAAGAATAAAATTTTGACAGGGAATATGCGAAAATAAAAACTGCATATCACAGAGAAAGCCAAATGCAAAACCAGGAAGTATATCATAAGGGTGATTGAACAGTATCCAAATCTCTTTATTGGCTAGTATATTGAAAACACCTATCTTACAACTGATAAAATCATTATTAAAAGGGTAATTTAAGATGCACTATAAGCATACATAAGTATCGTGGCCATCGATTTCCAAAGGACATAACTGCGCTGATTTAATGCACGGGGAGAAATTTTACAGCTGCCTCACGGCACAAAACGTTTCTGTGTTATTGGAATAAATGGAAAAAGAAATTTAAAAGCCACCGACCTAGACAAAAATGAATATATTGTTTGGTTTGATTGAGCCTGTTTACGGTTCATGGATAAGTATACAAGCGATTGCAATTGTCAGAAGTGACTGGTATTGAATATATGCTGCGTTTTTTCTTTTGAAGATAAATTGAGTTTTTGATTGACAAATTTAAATGAATGCCATTAAAGATTACAATGAGATGCATAACCTGAAA
Organism: Corbicula japonica; assembly: GCA_038501625.1. Taxonomy (NCBI): domain Eukaryota; kingdom Metazoa; phylum Mollusca; class Bivalvia; order Venerida; family Cyrenidae; genus Corbicula; species Corbicula japonica. The sequence continues at coordinate 298,979 of JAZAYU010000184.1, read as the reverse complement.
CGTAACTTAATAACTCAATAGTATCAGTTACACATTTTAAAACAATGTATTGCAAATAATCGCCGATACCCAAGGCGTCAAGGTTTTTCTATAATCTGTTGTTAATTGAGGAAATAAAAAATAATTAAAGAAATCAAATTGCATACTATGGAATTCATATCCATATACATTTGATCTCTTTGCTTATCATTCTTAAGCAACAAATGAAATATGTCAGTGACTTTTGTTTAAGATTTTATTAATGATTTGTGTAATTTTAAAAACATAGAGACGCGATCGATTTTTTTTAATATACTGAGTGCCAATGAAAACGCAAAACTTGATTTTTGGGTTATTTTTGATGTGCGTAGAAGTTTAATAAATTGGCAAATGTAGATGTGTTTTAAATCAATAAGTAACCAGTCGATGCATTAATGGTCAACTGATTTTTAAACTTTCTCTCCTACAGTAACCCCGTACAAACACAATAAATGTTTGTTTCGGCATGTAAACATGCATGAATAACCTCAAAACAAGTCAATTTGTTAACCTCAACTTACGGCCACACAAATCCCAAAATCCCATAATCAGTTTTCAAGTTTTTACTTCACACAAATGGGATAATGGCAAGCGTTTTAGACAACGGGCATATGAGGTTTTGGGCATGATCCAAGGAGGCATGTCTCGACATGAAATCGCTCGACAGATGCATTGTTCACTGTCGACAATTACCCTTGGCGGAACGACTACTTTTTGATTTTAAAACACATCTTCCTTTAGAAATTTTTGAAACTTTTACACACATCAAAAATATTCCAAAAAAATAAAAGAGATGCGTTTTTCTATTGGTACTCGGTATACTTCTTTACTTCCTGCCGTGGTGTTCTTCAGATCAAACCTTAGTTGCATTGTTCACAGTTCCGTCATGTGCTCCTAGCCACTTCCTATTGACTGTGTCATTAGCTATTTATGTTGAATTGTTTGTGTGTATGTCTTTTTCTATGAAAAATTGTCGAATTGTGTAATTGGACTGCAACTAATTCCAGTGTCATCCTGAACATGTATGAGACCCAGACGGTAAATGAGATTATAAAACCTCGTTAAAAGCACAATTTGAAAAATGCTTTACCACTGATCGATGCAAGGCTCTTCCTGTTTAAATTTTGTATAGTCGTATGTTTTATAAGGAGATAATTTTTCTTATTTTAGATATATCTTAACCACTTGATTTTTTTCCTCGAATTTAGATTAACCTCTTTTTAAATTATCACACAGAAAGCGGGAAAAGAAAGTGAAGATATCGTTAAGTAAAAGCTTTTAAAGATTGGATATGACAAGAAAAGTGAAATGATAAAAATGCAAAACATACTGAACATACTAAAACTCAAAACATTAAAATTGTCAATGTAGATCGTTTTGCCGGTATAAAGCTTGCATGTTTTGACGCTAGTACAGGTTCGTACAAGTGATTTAATCAAATAGCTGACAAACAATATTGCTATTTTCTATAAAAGCTATAAACATGTTGACATCATAAATATCCGTCGAACTTTGTGCACATTACATAGAGAAGATCTATCTAAGGAGTCAATGCAGTGAAGCAGTCTAACAATCCGGGATTTGCGATCCCGCATTTTATCAGTGATTATATTTTCATGGTTTTAACCTTCGTATTAAGTTACTGTCTAAGACTTTAAAGAAATGATTTAATAAATTTTTGTAATAATGAAATAATTACGAATCTCTCAGGATATGTTATCCGAATAAAAGATATAACAGGCGGTGGCGGTGAGCTATGTTTACAGAAAGACGAAAGCGAGTCTTTAAGTGTGTGTGTATGTGTGTGTGCGTGCCTGCGTGCGTGTATGTGCGCGCGCGTGTGTGTGTGGTTATTAATTCGTGTAATGCATAAGATACTAGAAAAAATTGCCAAAGCTACATAATGATTTGTTTCTTTGATATTCTGAGTGATGGAATTTACAAACACGTATTTTAACCAACGTCCCAGGAATGCATACATGTGATCGCAAGAGAATAACAAATAGGATGTTAGTTTCTCCAAAATCTTAAATTTCTTCTTTCAAACTGGACATTTTACGGATAATAAATAAAGCAAATCCTTTTTTTGTGTATTAGTGTAGTATACAAAAAAACATCATTTTTACATGTAAGATACTCCAATGAAAAAGAATAATTTTACAACATGTATGCAATGTCATATTGGGAAACCAAGAATTCATGTTAAAAAGCTTCCAATTTCTTGAATGCTAACTTACCAAATTACTGGATTATTTTATTTTATGATTAATTGAAATTGATGATTTTTAATTTACTTGCATTTTAAAATTTCATCGTTGAGACGGAGAGAGCGGACGTTAATGTTGTATAAAAGTTATTTGTTGTCACTTCTGCTACGGCCGTAGTCTCAGATCAGTCAATGCTTCTAGACATTCTGATAAGGGTCTACACCGATAGTAATACTGCAAAACAATACATTGCCTCAGATAAAAAACTGGGTCGGATTGAACTTATGGCAAATCAAATGGGATAAGAATTAAATTGGTCAAATTATGACCTTTACATATTATGTTTACCTGTCATTGTATGTATGGCATTGTCGGTAATTAAAACAACGTGTGATAAATATTGACTAGTTCTAAGCGTTTTTATAATATTCGCTTTTACAAAACTGATTGATTTTCTCCATTTCTTAATCCATCATATTTCTGAACCTGAAGGTGCTAAAGATTTCTAGATTACATGGTTTATCAGATACAGGCAATTTGATCTCTATTAACGTAAACAAATTTGATAGAGCAATGTGAGTTACGCCACAATGAACTTTGTGTGACCCCAATGCAGCTTGTATTCGTGATACACTGAAATCAATTTCCACAAATCCCTTTGTTCTTGGAGCTAAGCGAAGTTCAAAACAGAACAAATGACGAGTTTACATACCGGAGCCTGTCTAGTGCTCACGAACTGTCATGAAAGATTGTTTGCTAAAAGTTTTCTAACTGTATGAGGATGTTGTTATGCAGAAAAAGAAGATGAACTGTAACTGTAAGTAAATCTTGTTGTTAATGCAGATTGATTATCAGTAAAAATTTATTGTATGATCTTATTTACGTTTTCTCGTCACATTTGATTTTACATCTTATATGCTAACCTTATAAAAATCGACATACATTCAAAAACACTATTTAAGCATTTAACCTGATTGGATTTTTATATTGATCACGAACTTCCTAAAAAATACTCAGAATGTAAGAATTGGGATTATAGTATACTAGTCTTCACGCCTATACAGTCTGATTAGGGTTTACATGGTTAGCCATTCATTCAGAAAAACATTTTATTGTGTCTAGTAAACGCTCTAGATACATTTGTATTGCTCAGACCATGTTAATGTGCAATTTTAGCAGGATTTACGTTTATTACAGAGAATTCTAGCTTGGTTTATCATGCTTTGTCACCTAAATGTAGCCACATGTTATGATAGTTTAGGTACATACAACATACTGGGAAAATTCTGTCTGGCAGTGAAATTAAAGACATCAGAAATGTGAGTTTAATACGGGTCAGGTATTTTATTTAACCTGATGGTAAATGCTATGTTCTTCGAAGAATTGCGGATATATTATTTTTAGCATGATCGGATATATTTGATGTTTCTGATTCCTTACAAACAATATTTTCGGTGAGATGATCTTTGAAAAATAGTTTGTATATGATTAAAGCGCTAAGGTGGATTAAATCCTGCAATCAGTACACTATAATGAAAATGCTGTCGTTATATATACTATTCGTTATATGAACGTGTTTGTAATTAAGAAGGCTATGAAAAATTTACTTCCTTTTTTTGCCTTATCGAAAACTAAGGAATATGATATAGTTTATCGTTTTATTCAGAGTCATCGTTATCATCGAAACCTTAGTCCGGCGGTCATTTATCTGACATTAAAATTAAAGTTCACTTAATTCTTAATAAGAAATTGTTCTGCAATAGACTGGACAATTCCAGTTACTGTCAAATCATTTTATTTCGCGCGGGTTTAATTTTCGCTTATTTCGCTCTACGGCACGAGCGCGAAATTCAACACCAGCAAAAAACCAGGGTTTCTTTATAGGAAAACACAGTTGCGCAAATTCATTTCCCCGCGAATATGTTATTTACGGGTTTTGCGCGAAAATTCGTGCCCGCGAAATTAAATGATTCTACAGTATCACGTATACTGTCATTTAATTTCTTCTTATTAATCACGCAAAATTGCAATAATATTCAAACACTTGAATTGCAAAATCAAATTCGGTGATGCTTTCAGAAACAGTCCTGTCTTTATTACCTAGCCTGTGAGAATATTCCAGTTAATTGTTGTTGGAAAATTGTAGGATTAATGATAATCATATCACCCACGTGCGAACACTTTACCTGCACCCAGTCTGCTGGATTTTATCACAAGCATCATCCGCGTAATTATCAATCCATGATATGTTATTTTAGCTCCTCTTTCCAAATGGTATAAGAAATGAAAGAACGTTTTCTTTCATTTTAAGACTTGCATTACAAGAGATAACACATATGATTTTAATGTCATAAAAATTCACAGGTCAATACAATTCACATTCGGCAGATTTTATAAAAAATTATTTAAAGCGGATATCATGTTTCGGTCAACAATATTACAAATAAAAACATCTTGAATAAAGTATTTGTTTACAAAATGTTCGACACCTAATAGATATAAAAGCTAAGAATTTAGTCATAATAACTTGTAATTTCATAGGAAAAATGCATCATATAAGATGTACATCAAAACATTTAATTTCTGTGCCTTCCTTTAGAACATTCTTATATAAAAAGTTAACAACGTCGCTCAAGGGGTTGGTACACTAAGGTCGGGACTTTTTAATCTGGACTAAATATCGACAAAAATAAGAAACAATCATACTATCACTTAAATTTTGCTTATAATTAGGGAATACATGTATATATTATCTTAAATATATGTATCTTAGTGGTGCAAAACAAGCTTGTACAATTAATTGGCAGTATAAAGTTTGATCAAAGAAGTCATTTTCGGCCAGGATTATAATACAAATTTATATCGCGCATACTTGTAATTTATATCCATATGGGAAACGTGACTAGAACAGATATTGTACGTTCGTCATTATGTGGTCAGTTACATGTATTACAGTCGCGAGTCTCTTATCACGTCATCAATCTCTAAACGACGATGGAGCTTGGATAATACGTGAGAAAGGTCCTGTAGACGAAAAATGTAAAACAATAAGTAAGGAGTCGACATATACATGTACTCATTTTAATGCATTTTTGTATCTCCTATTATATATTATTGCAAAGCCCGTACACCCTTGAACGATTTGCCTAATGAGCCTTTACAAATAATATTCGCTAAAATATTAGTGTTTACTTTACCACACTGAAAGATAGACAATATTAGAATTAATAAGATAATAAACAAAATAATAATAACATATTTTGGATTAAAACTTTGCAACATTATTCAGATGAAAATACTTTGTCTTTGGTAAATTAGAACGCAAATTATAATAAGGCAAATAGTGTAGGCTATTCGAATTAGTTCTACACTGTTATATGAATAGGAGTATGCTTATCGGCATCATTAATTGGTCTGAATGTAATACAGTCTTAAATCTCTCACTCCTCAGGGGAAGATTACATTAAATGACCAACAAATCGCATGCTTAGAATTGATGAAGGTATTTGTTATCATTCCAAGGTAACGTAGTTCAGCAGTTATGTACTTTACACAGTTATTCCGACTTATTTTTACTATCAGCATGAGACCAATTAGGGGGCTCAACACTTCTCGCTGAAGTATGGCTTTTTACCGATGTTAATGATAATTTTACTTATCAGTCCATTACTACAGTAATTTGCAGAATTACTGTTTTTCTGCGATAACATTTTGAAGTAAACAATTTCATGTATTGAAAATCGATTATGACAGTCTCTAAAATGTTATTATAACATATAATTATGTTTAATTCTTGGTTATGCTGGTGTGATTTTGTTTGTTCTTGTTTATTATAACTTGTTATTGTATGAAGATAAATAGGTAACAGTAAGCGCCAGGAAAGTTTTGATGTAAAACCGTTAAAGATTGTTATGCTTTACTGGTAATTTAAGCTGTGCAAAAAGTTATTATTCAACTTATTCAGTTTAATCAACATAGAAGATCAGAAGGACCTAGAAATTAAATGTACATATACCAGTTATTATGTTACGGTTATAATACAGATCTAAGAAAGTTTATGTGTACTTCAAATTTGTTAAAATACCATTTCGACCCATGGCTCCTACACATTTTATAAATTCAAGCACTGCAGTCCTCATACAAGTAATAGAGCAACACAAATCATTCGACGGTCATTGAAACACCATAAACGCCAGATTAGATCGGGTCAGTGGAGTTATTATAACATATCACATAGAGAGAATAACAGTGCTGCTGGAGATAAAATCTTTCAGACCTGAGAAAACTTGAACATTGTACAAATCTCTTGTCTGTCGAAAGTATAAACATGTGTAGCCAAGAAGTGAAATAATAATTTTCAAAAACCGGTTCATTTTTATTTTTTTCAGAAATTTTAATTCGCTTATAAAAAGCAGTAACGCAATCACGATTGAAAATACAACTTTTACTAATCCTAACCCTGCTGCTGTGACTTACAACAACAACAACTACTACTACTACAACTACTGCTGGTTGTCTTTCTCCTCATACTGCTACTATTGCGCCTATTACTTTTATAACAAAACAACAACGGTATCAGCAACATCAACAACAATGACACCTACTGCAACAACAACAACAACTACTACTACTACTTCTATCTACTACCTACTGCTACTTCTACTAGTACTACTTCTGCCACTACTTTCAATACGACAAATGCTACATGTACTTCTACAACAACAATGACAACAACAACAAAACCTACTGCTGCTGCTGCTTTTTACTTAACAAAAAAAGGACAGCAGCAGCAACAACAATAACATCAACAGAAACAACAAAAATAATAACTTATACTTAAACTATTACTACAACTACTACGTCTTCTCCTACTACTATCAATACAACAACTGCTTCATGTAATACTTTAACTTCAACTACTGCAGCTGCTTTGTAAAACTATCCTGACCGCGGTCTTGAAGTTTCTATTTCAATTAAAAGTAATTGATATATCTAATAATTTCATTATATTATTTTAATGTTAGAGGGGTTGGCATGAATTGTATTTGTATTTACATACTATTAAGTCCGTATATTGAAATATCAATTATAATCTTATTGTTTTGTAAGATTGTTTTGTAAACAAATACATGTAATTTGTTTAATTTCTCCACAGTTCGAAAGAATATCAAAGCGTTTTACCTAAGTCATATTAATCTTTTCAATTAACATTTTAGTAGTAAGCTAACAAAGTCATTTATAGAATATACCTTAGGCCAAATTTTAACCATACACTTTTCAAATCAGAATTTTGCGAATTAGGTGCAATTTAATTTTTTCAAATCAGAAACACACAATTGCACGAAAACAACCATATTATACTTTTAAACGTTATTAATGTTAAGTTTGAAATGTGTTATCGTTTGGTGACTAAAAATCGCTAAATCGTGTTAATATCAAATTGACAAAGTTACATTTTTGAATATAGAAAGAACATATTTGCAAGTAACCATGATGAACTTGTCCGGAGTTTATAATGGTTAATTTTGATGAACTCTTGAACCGTTAAATCTTTCCACGAAAACCAGAAAATCGAAGAAAAGAACCCATAGACTTATCGTTGAATAGCACCCACATAAGAACTCGACTAGCTAACTTTTTTTGGATTTTATCGTATTTGCTTGAACATTAATTTTAAGTCGTTTCTATGCTGTGATAATAATAAGGATTGATATATGAAATCAAGAAAGCCCATTATGACAAAAGTAATTGATTTGATGATTTACAATGTAAAACATTAAGAAATGAGAGAAAAAAAAAAATGAAAATCAGTTAAAATTATCAGTTATATGTGAATAATATATCATCCTCTTTTATGCGTATATTATAGAAGTGCATATTATATATTGTGGTATTATTTAATTTCGCAGTGCTTTATTTTCGACGCCGACGACAAATTTACGCTGAAATAAATTCGTTTCGCGTAGTAGTATTATCCACATAGTACATGAATAAGATATTATGTGTTAATATTCGCTGCTATTTTTTGCGCACAATTCCAAGCGCGAAATACGCGACTTTTAAACCCACGCGAAGAACAATGAAAATATTCAGTGTCGTACAAAATGTGTTACTCGGCTCTAGACAAATTATAATTTACATTAAAAATCGCAGCTGGAACTTAAACTTTATAACGAAAGATTAAAGTAGTGTAATATGCAAATAACGAGCGGCCACAAATAAAAGACACAGCTTCCCTACACATCATTCAACATTATTTTGGTAAGTGTATAAAGATTAACTGATAGGAGCAGTTTATAGTACCATGCAGTACATGATCAGAAAGACCCACGCTAGGCAAAGATACATGAAGTACTTTCAACTAATAAAAATCTGTTTTAATTAGTTTTATGTTGTAAAATTGTTTTAGGGTTTGCAAAATGGAGTGACAGTACAAACAAAATGAGAAAAGGCAAAGCTGAACCAACATCAGTTCATGTCGTCATGAATCAAGGTATTATATCGCTTTTTTATGTTTTTGTAAACTTGACAAATAATACCATATGTATCTTATTAAAAGAAAAGACCATTCGGTTTACTTTACCATGTACAGCTGCGGAGAGAAGAACAACAAGTCCAGTACATAATTATGATAGTATTGATGTGAATCTTATTTTGATGAAATGTTAACAATAATAACGAAGTAAAACAGTAATTTCAAAACGACTTGCGCTTACCCTGTTCATTAAACAATGTTTTATAAATTTGTTTCTTGATTGATTGATGCAATTTACTTCTGTTCTGGAATCTCGTTTAGTAGGTTTCCTCGAAGGGAACTATAGGTTAAGCTCCCCGTGTGTCTCCACGTCCGCAACAAATCCTGCATTAATTAGTAATACGTAACAAATTGCGTCTTCACCGTTATTAAATGATATAAAATCGCTCCAAATGATTCACGATGAATGTTTGATAAATATCAAAATGAATCCACTTTGTTACCGAACAGAACAGAATAAATGTAAATCGTTCTCTACAGAGGCATTTATTCAACTATTTCGAGTCAGGTTTTAACTAGTATATTGTTCCATGCGATCTTGGCTAAAAACCATTTTGATAGTATATATTATTTATTTCCTCAAATATTATAAAGATAACACATTGCAGCGAGTTAAATGATTAACTTTTTTTCAGGTTGATTGTCGGGCATACCCACCGGGATGTAGAGATTCTGGTTTTAATAAAACGGAAGATATTCTACGTGGAAGTGACGCTGGTACTTCTTAAATTGCTGCGCGAATACCGTCAGCAAAACAACTCAGAGGTCAAAAGGACATAAAGAAAACAACCAATAATCGAATACAAAATGAACTTACGACAGACATTGTAAAAGATTACAGTGTGCTAGGGGCCATTTTATTGGAACTTTACACCCTAATATTTTATTACCATCGTTACTTAAATTAAATTTAGAAGTTTAAGAACGTCATCGTTAAACTGGTGGAATAGATGCTTGACATAATATTACAAGAAATGTAACAGTTTTCTTAAGTGGAAGAACGAATGGAAGAATGAATATAATTGCATAGGTCTACTTGAAGAAATGTAATAAGCTGAGGGTACAATGAAGCTGGGTTTGTACTGCTTAAAAGTTAGTTCGATTCTAGCATGATGGGTTTGTGCAGAATATGTCATGCTCATAAATATTGTTTGACCCTTAATTATTAATAAGGACTAGTTTCATGAACATATATTGAGCAAATACTAATTGAGTGACAATTAATATTTTGTTCTGTATTTATTTATTATTAAAATGTCTTTTGGGAATGTTATAGGAATGGCATGATTCTGTAAAACGCATGGCTTTAAGTCTACTTAAAGAAGTTTTATAAGCGTAATCTTTATTTATGGAAAAATAGTTTAAGTAAACAAGTATGATCATACAAATGTATATTTTACAGACTTGTATTCTTGTAGTTCTTCAAATTAATGAACCATTAAATTTATGTTTTGTCCTTATTAAAATTAGATAAATGATGTAGATTTCTTAGATTTATTTATTTTAATGTTTGTTTTTAATTATTTGATACTTTTACTAACAAATAAGCAATAAGCGCCATATTTTATATCATGTCCGTGAATGATATGTTTGCACCTACAATTTTACCAAGATGTTTTCAGCTATGCTTGCTAAGTTATGCAATAACTTGTTTCAACCTATCTGTTTCATGACTAAACACAAAGGCTATATGTTTATGTTAGACCTTAACTGAGTCTTCTCATCGACAATTATTGAACGTAAAGCTAAGCAAATACATTGTTATGCTCATAATTTATGTTTGAACGACCAAAATTGTTCAACTTTTAATGATCTTACGACGTTGCTCCATAATTTATATTAATTTTATATTTTTAATTGAAATTTTTGCTGAAAAAAGGTTCTGCACCAACATTTCAGTAAAGTTTCCAGCTGAAATGTCAGCTGGAAAGTGCAATAATCTTTTTGCACCAGCTTGTATTTCGATACATTTTCTGGCAGAAATCTCTGCTGGAAAGTTCAAAGCATGTTCTCCACCATCATTTGTTTCGGTAAAATTTCCAGCAGAAATTTCGGCTAGAAATATAAAGTTTAGAAGATATTGCAATTTGAACAGATACTACTGCTACATAAGTTGAAATTGTAGAAAATTCCTAGTAATCGCGGCAAAGTTTAAAAGACTGTTAACTATTGATATTTCTAGCAGAAATTTCAGCTGGTAAAAGACCTAAAGTCATGCTGGTGAAGAAAGTTTCTTGAGTTTTCTAGCAGAAATTTCAGCTGGAAATAGTCTCCAACAAAACTGATCTCAAAAGGGAAAAAAAGATTTTCCCTTTTTATTTTGGACTGCAATGAAGGTAACACGCTAAAATTCTTTATATCATTTCAGAATGGCGCACTTGTGTAAAGTTTGTGGGAAAAACTTCTCCAGCCGGTCGGGACTATCAGACTATGAGCGATGTCATAACGGGAAGGCCTCGTACAAATGTTGTGGGCATAATTTATACAGCACAACTCATTTCGTCAGGCTCAGGTATATACTTGTATATTGACAACCTAGGTTTCCCTTTTTATCAATTTCGCGTTCATTTCCATCAGTTATAATATGTTATGTAATTGCACGGGATGGTCTTAATTATGTTGTTTGCATCCCGTTTTTAATTCGTTTTGATTAAAGGATACACAAACGGCAACTGTGGAAACTGCCATGGCTATGTTGTGTGATATCTATTAATATTTCTCTTAGTTTGATAGAAATATGCAACGAAACAATTTAGCATTCACTTTTTATTTGAAAGGACATTTTGGCGCTTTCTAACGTTTAAAGATGAGTTACATATAATTGAGAGATGTCAAAGCTAATACATGTAGACCTTTATCTTACAGTTTAATAAAAAGTAAATAAATCGTATGAGTGTGATCAATTTTACAGATGCAGTGTCCACGAACTAGTGAAGAAATACAAATGTAAAACATGCAAGAAAGAGTTCGCCATTGAGGGAGATCTCGAAAGGCATGAAAGAAGGCAAGAATGCAATGGCATTTATAAATGTGACGTGTGTTGGAGCTCCTTTCATCGCCGCGGGGATTTAAATGAACATTGTTTCGGCGTTAGCTGTCTAAGCTCACTTTTGACCTAGTTTTTCGACCAATGAAATATTGTAAATAAAACTTATTATGCAGCGGGAAAATCAAATAGATTATTTTAATTGGTTATTCGTGGGTCCCGTTAATGATTACCGTAACGATTTTTATATTGTGTGTTAGTATTTACCTGGCACTTATATGTTAGGGCATTTTCGTTTTTAAAAGCAATAATTGTATTGGAGAAAAGGATATTTACGGTATAAGTAACCAGTTAAGTCAATTGATGGCTTAAATACGATTTTATATGGGATATTCATGGGTGTCAGGTAAACACTCGAGTACAATACACAGTGTAAAACGACAGAGAAGTGCAGATATTTCTGGTTCTTACTGGTTCCTTTCTAATTCCCTTGATACTGATTGTTAATTTCAATACCAGAAATTCAAATCGTCTTGGTGAAGTGGTTACCACACTAGCCTCTCAAGCTGAGGCCCCGGGTTCAATACTCGGGAGGGACACTTTTTTTAAAGTTAATTAAAACGTAAAAGTTGGTAAATTTCGCTCTTGTAACAAGTTGTTATTATTTTCATTTATTGCATTTTAATGACATTTATTCATCATTAGTACTAACTCTTCAAGAGGTATTTTATTGAAACTGAATAAATGTACAGTTAATGTTAGACATTCTTCTTTAATCGACGTATTATCACCAGACGAAATTTTTGCACGGTTTTTATTTCTTTCTTTCTTATATATAAAAATCTTTTCCATCAACGCCGTTTATCTTTTTTAAAGATATTTCTTGTTTACATTATTTCTAGTCTCAATTTTATTTATTCAGGTATTTGCTATTTGCTCAAGTATTATCTATCTGTGATTAAATTGTGATTTAAACATGATTTTACATGTTATTGTTATAAATACATACAAATGATAATTAATAAATAAAAAATGATGATTTAACTTATTTTGTTTTTTATTTTTACTTAACGGTCCATTGAAACATTATTACACGTACTTACAGGTCGATACAATCGACTCAGTTAAAAAAACACACACACTTTTTTCCATCTTAATAAGCTGGTATAAAGTCTCTTTTATTTCAATTCAAGTCATTAGAAGCTTGAAAAATAGTTATCGTACTTCTTTCTTTGCAATCCGATACATAGTTAAACAAAAAAAGCTATATAAAATGTTAATTAAAAAAAGTTATTACAAAAGACAAAATTTGGCCGCATTTGCTTTATCTGTGTTTACTTTGTGCTGCAAGTTCCAAACATTAAATTGAAACCAACTGAAAGATTAATACTGTTATTAGAAATTTATTTGTCTCAATAGTGATTAATCAGATTTTGGCCAGCTTACGGAGTCAGACTCGGTTTCTTCTTAGGTTTTGCCATTCCTGTAGATGAATAAAATACAAGATTAGAAAACTAAATCACTGTGCCATTTAAAAAGTTAAAAATTTGTTATTTTAAATGTAAACGTGTTGACCTTTTAACATAATAATGATTGCAACGTGTCCGGACAATCTTAAGAACTGAAAACCGCGCGTTTGAAATAGTTCAATACACTTAACACGACTCACACTTGAAGTTAATCGCCGTCGGTAGGATATGCACGTGTTGCGTATCAGACTACCAACAGTTAGTACGTGTTGCGTATCATTGTACGTGTTGCGTACCATTTCAATATTTTGTCAAGTTTTTGTAGGAATTCGCTAAAAATTCATAAGCAATCACTGTGCATGGTTACTATATGATACATACCTAGCAGTTGCAGATTAAAACAAATATGAAAACCTGCAATATACACAGATTTTTGGGCACAAAGTGTGATTACGTGTATCGTACCATTGCGTTTTTCCAGAAAATTTTCTCCGGTTCGGCCAAAACCTCGAAGGTAACTCAAAGACTAGAAAGAATGTAGACAAGGCACATACATCGCTGGAAAGATCATTAAAATACCCATAGACTGCGCTATAATACGAGTGAAATATATACTGTAGTTTTTACAAACCTTTGAAAAACGGTGAAAAAATCACAATTCGGCCATATTGGATTCCGTGTTTCGTACCATTTCTGGTCACGTGATTCCCCACACTGTATTTGCAACTGCTGGGATGGCAAATCATGGATTGCCATTTTTAGAAACGCATCCACTCCACACAGTCAACACGCAAATTAAATTAGTACCTACCGTCACCCTCACAATTGACCCCCGTAAAGCCTTGAACACAATTACATGTGTAGGTATTTACACCATCTGTGCAGGATCCGCCATTCTTACAAGGATTCGGCATACAGTTATTAACAGCGCCTGAAAAAAATTCTTTTAGTGAACTTACTGTTTGCACTAAAGCAAGTATTGATATTACTTATGCAGTTTCTCATTCAGTCGATATCGAAACAATGGAATTTTATCAAATAAATAGTTCCGGATATTTTTTGCAACCGACACATTTATAACTGCTGAAAAAAATATCAGGAAAAACCATTTTCAGAAACACATCCACATAACAGTCAACACCCAGATTAATCGGTACATACTATCGCCCTCACAAGTCATCCCGGTGAAGCCTTGAACACAATTACATGTGTAGGTATTTACACCATCTGTGCAGGATCCGCCATTCTTACAAGGATTCGGCATACAGTTATTTACACCGCCTCAAAAGTATTATTTTAGTAAACTTACAATTTGAACTAAAGCAAGTGCATGTATTGATATTAATTATTTTTCATTCAGTCAATATCGAAACAATGGAATGAATGTTATCATATAAACATCGCGAATATATCTTGCAACCGACATATTTACAATTGCTCCGGTTATTAGGAAAGGCCATTTTCAGAAACACTTCCACTCAACAAGCAGATGGATCGGTACCTACCGTCGCTCTCACAATTGACCCCCGTGAAGCCTTGAACACAATTGCATGTGTAGGTATTTACACCATCTGTGCAGGAACCGCCATTTTTACAAGGATTCGTTATACAGTTGTTAACACCGCCTAAAAAGCATTATTATATTCTTTTTTAAAGGTATTGTTTAAAGTAATGCAATTAGTATTGATTTTATGCATTTTTCTCATTCAGTAAAATAACAAAACAAGAAATTATATCAAATAAACAGTCGCTTATATATTTTTGCAACAGACATATTTGCAACTGCTGGGATGGCAAATCATGGATTGCCATTTTTAGAAACGCATCCAATCCACACAGTCAACACGCAAATTAAATCAGTACCTACCGTCGCCCTCACAAATGACCCCCGTAAAGCCTTGAACACAATTACATGTGTAGGTATTTACACCATCTGTGCAGGATCCGCCATTCTTACAAGGATTCGGCATACAGTTATTAACACCGCCTGAAAAAAAATTCTTTTAGTAAACTTACTGTTTGCACTAAGGCAAGTATTGATATTACTTATGCATAGTCTCATTCAGTCAATATCGAAACAATGGAATTTAATCTTATAAATAGTTCCGGATATATTTTGCAACCGACACATTTACAACTGCTGAAAACCATATCAGGAAAAACCATTTTCAGAAACACATCCACATAACAGTCAACACCCAGATTAATCGGTACATACCATCGCCCTCACAAGTCACCCCGGTGAAGCCTTGAACACAATTACATGTGTAGGTATTTACACCATCTGTGCAGGATCCGCCATTCTTACAAGGATTCGGCATACAGTTATTTACACCGCCTAAAAAGTATTATTTTAGTAAACTTACAATTTGAACTAAAGCAAGTGCATGTATTGATATTAATTATTTTTCATTCAGTCAATATCGAAACAATGGAATGAATGTTATCATATAAACATCGCGAATATATCTTGCAACCGACATATTTACAATTGCTCAGGTTATTAGGAAAAGCCATTTTCAGAAACACTTCCACTCAACAAGCAGATGGATCGGTACCTACCGTCGCTCTCACAATTGACCCCCGTGAAGCCTTGAACACAATTGCATGTGTAGGTATTTACACCATCTGTGCAGGAACCGCCATTTTTACAAGGATTCGTTATACAGTTGTTAACACCGCCTAAAAAGCATTATTATATTCTTTTTTAAAGGTATTGTTTAAAGTAATGCAATTAGTATTGATTTTATGCATTTTTCTCATTCAGTAAAATAACAAAACAAGAAATTATATCAAATAAACAGTCGCTTATATATTTTTGCAACAGACATATTTGCAACTGCTGGGATGGCAAATCATGGATTGCCATTTTTAGAAACGCATCCAATCCACACAGTCAACACGCAAATTAAATCAGTACCTACCGTCGCCCTCACAAATGACCCCCGTAAAGCCTTGAACACAATTACATGTGTAGGTATTTACACCATCTGTGCAGGATCCGCCATTCTTACAAGGATTCGGCATACAGTTATTAACACCGCCTGAAAAAATTCTTTTAGTAAACTTACTGTTTGCACTAAGGCAAGTATTGATATTACTTATGCATAGTCTCATTCAGTCAATATCGAAACAATGGAATTTAATCTTATAAATAGTTCCGGATATTTTTTGCAACCGACACATTTACAACTGCTGAAAAGCATATCAGGAAAAACCATTTTCAGAAACACATCCACATAACAGTCAACACCCAGATTAATCGGTACATACCATCGCCCTCACAAGTCACCCCGGTGAAGCCTTGAACACAATTACATGTGTAGGTATTTACACCATCTGTGCAGGATCCGCCATTCTTACAAGGATTCGGCATACAGTTATTTACACCGCCTAAAAAGTATTATTTTAGTAAACTTACAATTTGAACTAAAGCAAGTGCATGTATTGATATTAATTATTTTTCATTCAGTCAATATCGAAACAATGGAATGAATGTTATCATATAAACATCGCGAATATATCTTGCAACCGACATATTTACAATTGCTCAGGTTATTAGGAAAAGCCATTTTCAGAAACACTTCCACTCAACAAGCAGATGGATCGGTACCTACCGTCGCTCTCACAATTGACCCCCGTGAAGCCTTGAACACAATTGCATGTGTAGGTATTTACACCATCTGTGCAGGAACCGCCATTTTTACAAGGATTCGTTATACAGTTGTTAACACCGCCTAAAAAGCATTATTATATTCTTTTTTAAAGGTATTGTTTAAAGTAATGCAATTAGTATTGATTTTATGCATTTTTCTCATTCAGTAAAATAACAAAACAAGAAATTATATCAAATAAACAGTCGCTTATATATTTTTGCAACAGACATATTTGCAACTGCTGGGATGGCAAATCATGGATTGCCATTTTTAGAAACGCATCCAATCCACACAGTCAACACGCAAATTAAATCAGTACCTACCGTCGCCCTCACAAATGACCCCCGTAAAGCCTTGAACACAATTACATGTGTAGGTATTTACACCATCTGTGCAGGATCCGCCATTCTTACAAGGATTCGGCATACAGTTATTAACACCGCCTGAAAAAAATTCTTTTAGTAAACTTACTGTTTGCACTAAGGCAAGTATTGATATTACTTATGCATAGTCTCATTCAGTCAATATCGAAACAATGGAATTTAATCTTATAAATAGTTCCGGATATTTTTTGCAACCGACACATTTACAACTGCTGAAAAGCATATCAGGAAAAACCATTTTCAGAAACACATCCACATAACAGTCAACACCCAGATTAATCGGTACATACCATCGCCCTCACAAGTCACCCCGGTGAAGCCTTGAACACAATTACATGTGTAGGTATTTACACCATCTGTGCAGGATCCGCCATTCTTACAAGGATTCGGCATACAGTTATTTACACCGCCTAAAAAGTATTATTTTAGTAAACTTACAATTTGAACTAAAGCAAGTGCATGTATTGATATTAATTATTTTTCATTCAGTCAATATCGAAACAATGGAATGAATGTTATCATATAAACATCGCGAATATATCTTGCAACCGACATATTTACAATTGCTCAGGTTATTAGGAAAAGCCATTTTCAGAAACACTTCCACTCAACAAGCAGATGGATCGGTACCTACCGTCGCTCTCACAATTGACCCCCGTGAAGCCTTGAACACAATTGCATGTGTAGGTATTTACACCATCTGTGCAGGAACCGCCATTTTTACAAGGATTCGTTATACAGTTGTTAACACCGCCTAAAAAGCATTATTATATTCTTTTTTAAAGGTATTGTTTAAAGTAATGCAATTAGTATTGATTTTATGCATTTTTCTCATTCAGTAAAATAACAAAACAAGAAATTATATCAAATAAACAGTCGCTTATATATTTTTGCAACAGACATATTTGCAACTGCTGGGATGGCAAATCATGGATTGCCATTTTTAGAAACGCATCCAATCCACACAGTCAACACGCAAATTAAATCAATACCTACCGTCGCCCTCACAAATGACCCCCGTAAAGCCTTGAACACAATTACATGTGTAGGTATTTACACCATCTGTGCAGGATCCGCCATTCTTACAAGGATTCGGCATACAGTTATTAACACCGCCTGAAAAAAATTCTTTTAGTAAACTTACTGTTTGCACTAAGGCAAGTATTGATATTACTTATGCATAGTCTCATTCAGTCAATATCGAAACAATGGAATTTAATCTTATAAATAGTTCCGGATATTTTTTGCAACCGACACATTTACAACTGCTGAAAAGCATATCAGGAAAAACCATTTTTAGAAACACATCCACATAACAGTCAACACCCAGATTAATCGGTACATACCATCGCCCTCACAAGTCACCCCGGTGAAGCCTTGAACACAATTACATGTGTAGGTATTTACACCATCTGTGCAGGATCCGCCATTCTTACAAGGATTCGGCATACAGTTATTTACACCGCCTAAAAAGTATTATTTTAGTAAACTTACAATTTGAACTAAAGCAAGTGCATGTATTGATATTAATTATTTTTCATTCAGTCAATATCGAAACAATGGAATGAATGTTATCATATAAACATCGCGAATATATCTTGCAACCGACATATTTACAATTGCTCAGGTTATTAGGAAAAGCCATTTTCAGAAACACTTCCACTCAACAAGCAGATGGATCGGTACCTACCGTCGCTCTCACAATTGACCCCCGTGAAGCCTTGAACACAATTGCATGTGTAGGTATTTACACCATCTGTGCAGGAACCGCCATTTTTACAAGGATTCGTTATACAGTTGTTAACACCGCCTAAAAAGCATTATTATATTCTTTTTTAAAGGTATTGTTTAAAGTAATGCAATTAGTATTGATTTTATGCATTTTTCTCATTCAGTAAAATAACAAAACAAGAAATTATATCAAATAAACAGTCGCTTATATATTTTTGCAACAGACATATTTGCAACTGCTGGGATGGCAAATCATGGATTGCCATTTTTAGAAACGCATCCAATCCACACAGTCAACACGCAAATTAAATCAGTACCTACCGTCGCCCTCACAAATGACCCCCGTAAAGCCTTGAACACAATTACATGTGTAGGTATTTACACCATCTGTGCAGGATCCGCCATTCTTACAAGGATTCGGCATACAGTTATTAACACCGCCTGAAAAAAATTCTTTTAGTAAACTTACTGTTTGCACTAAGGCAAGTATTGATATTACTTATGCATAGTCTCATTCAGTCAATATCGAAACAATGGAATTTAATCAAATAAATAGTTCCGGATATTTTTTGCAACCGACACATTTACAACTGCTGAAAAGCATATCAGGTAAAACCATTTTCAGAAACACATCCACATAACAGTCAACACCCAGATTAATCGGTACATACCATCGCCCTCACAAGTCACCCCGGTGAAGCCTTGAACACAATTACATGTGTAGGTATTTACACCATCTGTGCAGGATCCGCCATTCTTACAAGGATTCGGCATACAGTTATTTACACCGCCTAAAAAGTATTATTTTAGTAAACTTACAATTTGAACTAAAGCAAGTGCATGTATTGATATTAATTATTTTTCATTCAGTCAATATCGAAACAATGGAATGAATGTTATCATATAAACATCGCGAATATATCTTGCAACCGACATATTTACAATTGCTCAGGTTATCAGGAAAAGCCATTTTCAGAAACACTTCCTCTCAACAAGCAGATGGATGGGTACCTACCGTCGTCCTCACAATTGACCCCCGTGAAGCCTTGAACACAACTACATGTGTAGGTATTTACACCATCAGTGCAGGATCCGCCATTTTTACAAGGATTCGTTATACAGTTGTCAACACCGCCTAAAAAGCATTATTATATTCTTTTTTTAAAGGTATTGTTTGAAGTAATGCAATTAGTATTGATTTTATGCATTTTTTCTCATTCAGTAAATAACAAAACAAGAAATTATATCAAATAAACAGTCGCTTATATATTTTTGCAACAGACATATTTGCAACTGCTGGGATGGCAAATCATGGATTGCCATTTTTAGAAACGCATCCACTCCAGACAGTCAACACGCAAATTAAATCAGTACCTACCGTCGCCCTCACAATTGACCCCCGTGAAGCCTTGAACACAATTACATGTGTAGGTATTTACACCATCTGTGCAGGATCCGCCATTCTTACAAGGATTCGGCATACAGTTATTAACACCGCCTGAAAAAAATATTTTAGTAAACTTACAGTTTGAACAAAAGCAAGTACATGTATTGATATTAATTAGGCATTTTCGCATTCAGTCAATATCGAAACAATGGAATTTATTTATCAAATAAACAGTTGCGAATATATTTTGCAACCGAGACATGGACAACTGCTGAGAAGATGTATCAGGAGAAGCATATTTTTACTGTTTGAAATTAAACAAGTGTTGAAATTTATTATGCATTTTCTCATCCAGTCAAATTAGAAACAATGGCATTTTTTTTTATCAAATAAACAGTTGCGGATATAATTTGCAACCGACACATTTACAACTGCTGAGATGGCGTATTATGATGTTTCTTATGTTACTTTCAATGTGTCTCTATGATGTGGAGATAATGATAAGAACTACAGATTGTGTTTTAACTACGATTTAATGTATAACTTTATTCTTAGAGTGTGGGTACTGACTGGCCATGTGGTAAGGCATGCGCAGCTTCTTATATGTGATAAGGTAGACAACTCTTTACTACCAGATACTATTACATCTCCCTTCTTAAAAAAACAAACATAATTTAAAAATTATCTGATTGATTAAAATTTAATTATATGATATTTGTGCAGTTTATCAATATTCATTGTTCCTTCATTTATCTAAACTTGTTGGTGGAAATATTATGTAAGCACATTTATATAACACTTGAGAGTATTATATATTACAAAATCACTGTAATTTTGGCATTTTTATCACTCCTGTAATGTCCATTTTGATTAACAACCCAATTAGAGTTACATTGTTTTAATCACGTTTGGTTTTACAGATCTTCCTGATCGACTCACATAAAGATTTACAGTTCAACCTACTTTCTCAGCCAATCAAAAGCCTGCATTTCATTCAAATCCAAGAAATTTAATGGCATAATTTGGGTTTCCCATTACTTCCTGTTAAATCTGACCAATTTAATGATTAAATCTGGCAGATTTAATGGTTAAATTCTTCAGATTTACTTCGGTTTTATACACTCAGTAATAGAAACTATACCGCTTAATTTCTTGGAATTGAATGAAAAGCTTTACAAAGTTATATTTTGTGTTTCAAAAATATCACTGAAAATTTGATAAACAATTTTAAGTTATTAGCACAGATTCATAATTTTCTAATACACACTTTTAAATATCCGTTACAAACTTTGTCCAGTTAGGTTTTATTTAAACAAGTGTTTTTTTACTGAAATTGAAATGCATAGCTCGCATAGCTAATGCAAAAATACAAATTAGAGTTCCCAGTGAAACTAATACAGTAAAAATAATAATTCATATCTCAACTACCCACTTGTTTTCAGAATACGATGAAATTTAGCATGTTTTGAATTACATGTAGTTTAATGTTAGTTTAATATTGTATATATTTTATTTTCTCCTTCTGATCAAATTATTTTTATGAAGACATATTTATGTGGATTCAACCAACAGAAGATCATTGCCTTGAATCGTTGCTTTTTTACCACTGTACATAAATACAAGTAAGAGCTTATTGTAAAAGCAAAGTAACCAAAGTTTGAAAAGATACCTTACTCTCCCAGTTTTGAAAATTGCACATATTTTCCCAATTGAAAAGACACATTTATTCAAAATAACTTAAAGATGTTTTTTCTTTTAAGTACACTATATAAAAATGTACTTTCAATCATAAGAAATTATTAATAAATAATTATAAAAATCCGTTTTCAATGAAGTATTATGATTTACACAAATCTTGTGTGCTTATTGCTTACTGTTGAGTTGAACTTAATTCTGCAGTTTCTCACAAATCTAAGAATATGATTAAGAAAAATGTATCATCTGTTAAACAGAAATCCATGTTTACACAAAATACAATGAAGCCTGAGTGAGCTTTGGAATTTCCTTGTCAGGGTAGGGTTGTTAATTCAACAGTGGTCTTTTGTTTTGAATCACTAAAGCCTGCATACAGGACACTGATCCATTGATAACAGTACCATAACAATTAGGAAAATGATCTGGAACAGGATGTGTTTCCTGAGAATCAATAGATCTTTTTCTAACAACTTGTTGATAATGGCAAAATAATGGGTAAGTTGAACTGTAAGAAGGTTATAGTTCAGAATTAGAAAATTTAACATTAAATTCTCCCTCACTTCGTTCGGTCGAATTTAATTTGTTAAATTTTCAAATTCTGAACTATAACCTATACTTAAATTTGGGGTTGGGGGAGGATGTTGCAGGTACTTGTGAAGTAATTTGCTCTTTAATTTCAGACTCCAAAGCTGTTTACTGTTCATTTAACAAAGATGGTACTTCAGGATCTAAGGAATCATTGTTCTGGACTTGTTTGAACAGAGTATGATCTTTCATCATGCTTGTCAACAACAACAGCTGGCTGCCATGTTTTGTCAGACTGTTGTATCCTGGCAGATTGATCTATCTGAAGGGGGTCTAGGGCTTTGGGCTGTCTTGTCATAATAGCCCTTTCCCTTCATTTTTTCTGTCCTAATATTTTCTATAACCAAATACGATGGAATTGTTTTAGGTTTCAGATTTTCTTCAGCTGTTTGAAGAATAGATCGCAACTGCCTGCCCATATTTAATTGAGATGGGTAATGACCTGACTTTACAGGTGTGTTCCTGTATTCTAGGATACCTATGAGGGGATCTCGTTTGTCTTCTTTAGCTTTTGTCAAGATTTTCTTACATATACGCCTTTCCAATAATTCGATGAATTTATTTGGTTACCTCCCCTGTCCAGTCACGTGACTGCTCTACAGGAAAAATGATTGCTCGCTGTAATAACGTAATAGGGAATATGTACCTACAACTTTCTTTTTTATCATAAAATTCTTTTTTGAAAAATATATTTTCTCTTTGAATTAGTAATAATACACCAGCGTCATGATATTTTTGAAAATAATTTATAAACAATCAGGTTTCTGACTAAAAGTGTCAATTCATTATTCCTCGCATTAAACACTAAACGACTTGAACTAACAGACAGTCGCAGTGTTCTCTTCACGGCTAAATTGAGTCTCGTTTCCGGATTAGCGTGTCTATTCAACTACTGACATCATGTTGTGATTATGTCGGCGGCGATTGATTTTGAAGGCGGCATGCCATAAACATGTCAAACTGTCTCGCACACGGGGTCATCTGTCAATTACTTAAAGGGGCAGATATCATTGACCAATAGAGATCGTGTAATTTCTATTTGCAAGGTATCTACACCTCCCAATTCTTAAGTATTTCGGAGTCCTTTAACTACTGGATGTGCCAGCAAATGTATTTGATTTAGCACTTAAATGGATTCTTAATCAACATTACGACACGTTATAGAAACAAAAGCCGTCAATAAGAAACAAATCTTGTCAAAACATTTTATATATGTTTAATTAAGAGTTTGGGCTTTTATGCCAAAATTACAATCTGTCAAACCTAAGAAATCTAAATTGGATATGCAACCGTATTGTGATATAAATTTCCCATCTTTTTGGAAGCCGGCATCTAAATCCTTGGATTTTATTCTACGAATGATACTTCTACAACAAACAATCAGATTACCGATCATGTTTTATTTCAAGACAGAATCAATCATATTTGGTTGTGAAGTATACGTAACATTTTAAATATTCAAATTATCTATTCGTTGACCATAAACGCCTTAAAGTTTTAAGACAATTCTATTGTTCAAATGTGTAAGTATCAACAAATTCAGAATGTATTTTTTTTTTGTCTACAGATCATGTAACCAGATTTTGACATATCACGATTTCCGGGTAACAGCGCATTACTAGCCTTAGCAATTTGCAACATTTACACCAGTAAAATATATTTTCAGCAGAAAAGATATTAAGAAGAAATTGTTGTACATAATTGGTAAAATTAATGCTTATGTTTGTCTAAATTGCGTTTCATACTGCCTACTATCAACAAGAATGGTACATGTTCTCAAATCATTAAAAATCAAAATATCTAACAAATAGTAAACATAAAAAAGTCTGGCTAGAATAACAGACCAGCAACTTATTTTTTCACCGCCGGCGACGAACGCAGACCTGCAATATAGCGGATAAGGTTAGCTATTATGTGCTTAAGCCATTAGCCCGATCGTTCAGCTATCCTGCAGAGCCTCGTTTTGGATTGATTTTCGGTCGCGGGAAGTAACTCGTACAGGACTGCGAAACTGTTTATTGGAAAGGCGTATAAAAAAGAAACTTTAAACTATACTCTATTCCGAAAAGAAAGCGTGCACTTTTTACATTAACTGCTTTTCTTAATGAATACATTTTAGCACCGTTTACACTTGAAGAATATTCGCGTGTTTTATTTGTAAAGCAATTATCACAATAATATCCTTATATACACCGTAAGTGTTATGGTTGTACAAAATGACACTTTCTTAACTATTTAACTCCTAATTTTATTTTTTTAATGTGTTGAGTCCACTTAATAAATAAAATATGTATGAAATTTTTAATCTTGCGATTATTTCCCGTGAGACAATAGTATATAAGACGGGTTACAAACTTAAAACTGTTCTCTATTTCAAAAGGAAGTGAGCGCTTTCTTTTCGGTGAATTTTCTTTAACTGATCTTCTTAATTAATACATTTTAGCACCGATTAAACCTTCCGAATATATTTGTACGGCGATTATAATTATATCCTTATACACTCCGCAAAATGTTATTGCTGTAGAAATGACATTATCTTAACTATTTAATTTGTTCCGTGCACTAAGTAAATAAATTATGACATTTTTAATTTTGCGATTATTTACCGCGTGAAACTAGTATATCAGACGGGTTACCAAACCAGGATATGTGTTGATGTTTCTGGGGACAACCGTTTCGCTCTGCCGATCTATGGGTTGGTAAATTATGAAGACACTATGCGAAATCGATAAGATCACGGTAGGAGGTCGTCTAAACGCGATGCGAAATCCCGACTCGCATCTTTTATCGCGCTTTTAAGTGATCTAATGCAACCATAGAGTACAAAAAGGAGAACGTGCAAGTCAGGAGCATTAAGTAGCTTTTTCTTCCCGGTTCTAGTTTCATGGAGATTATAACAATGTTATACATAAAAGTTCAGAATTTAAAAAAGAAACTTAGTAAAATGTTAAGATATATTTGTTTCATCGTGTTCAAATATCATCATCATCAGCAGCAGCAGCAGCAGCAGCAGCATCACAATCATCATCATCATCATCATCATCAAACTTCGTCATCACATGATATTTTTTTTATTTTTTTTTGGCTTGCAGATTTGCAATATAATTCATAGGAGACCACGGGATCCTTGTAATTTAAATAAACTGTTTATTGTAGGTTCTGCAGATGCTGCTACTGTATACTGTGATGATGATGGTGATTATGGTGATGATAATGATGATGATGCTGCTGCTGATGATGATGATGATGGCTGTTTTTGGTATTTACAATTCCGGCATTTAATAGCATCTACGTTGCTATTTTTATTTTCATACGCATTTATGGTAGGTGACCAATATGTTTTGGTGGCCATATAAAAGCTAAATGCCCCCTCCCCCGCCGGACACCGATTAAAGGGGCACAAGTTTGGTGGTATGTTTCATTATAAGCATTAAATCGGTGATTCTCACAATAATATCTGATATCGCTTATACTCTTTAGTTCGCTCTGAAATATTTTAAGCTTTAAACCTCGACATTTCATTTTTATAAGCAACATATATTGAAAATATGACAATATAAGCATCTAATAAAATGACTGCAGCTTAATCTGCTTCGACCATTACACCATATCGTGTATATTTATGTACAACACCAGTAGGTGACAATCGTTAGCCTTTTTTTAAGAAATGATAGTCCTATTTTCAAAAATAAACTCGTCTATTTCGCATCCAGCAGTGGACGGGTACAAGTGATAAAACCACTGTACTAATACATGCAATAAAAACTGAGACCCGTCTAATGTTTAGCTTAGTTTGAGCACATATATATTTTGTTTACGTTATCGGCACGGAAGTGTCTTCTCGACCGTGCCCGGCACAGTTAACAGAACGATGGGAACCAGACTAGCGCAAATACTGCAGTGAATTGTTATATCGTAATTGTAATATATAATAGATGGCAACTTAAGAATTTAAGTATCCGGATTGTGGGAAATTTGTTGTAGATGAGATAGTTGTGACATAACTTGAACAATTCTAATCTTTTGGAGATTTCTTGGGCGGGGTTAAGGCCTAGTATTCTACCGTAGACAGCGCATAGATGTATATCCGGTCTATTTAAGTAATCAAAATCTATGCATTATTAAAATGAAATACACAAATACCGCTTTCAGCTTTTAGAATGTAAAACGTAGAGCTCGGAGGTGGCGGTCGCCTCTTCACCGAGGAAAACAGAAAAAATAGAAACTCGATTTTCTCTCTTTTAAAAAAGATTCCCGTCTTTAATAGTGTACTGTTTTCAGTCAAATTAAACAGCTATAGCTATATAGGTGGCATGGTTGAGTAAAGAAGTGCGGTAACGCCAGACGCGCTACTTTCTTTCATTTTTGTTAAGGGAGAGGGGGGGGCAACGAACCCCCGGCGAAGAGACCTCTGGATCCGTCCCTGAATCCCAGAACAAGTATATATTTGGAAAGATATTCTATTCGTACAAATTCCGCATTAGCCGAGTGATCTAGACCGTTTCTTAACATTATATCTTTGACTCCTGGTTCTGCAGGTCGTTGGTTCGAATCCCGAAAACGTCATAATTTTTCTTTAATCTCAAACGTGTAAATTTCTTCTTTTTTTATCGAAATAAGTTAACAAGAGAGGATCTTTAACACCCAATATTAAAATTTACATATAACTAGTGTATTAATCATGTTAAACAAAACACATCGTCTTTACACAGTCAGTTATGGGATTCGGATTAATAGAAAAATCAACTGCTTTGAAAATAATTTTCAATTATGAGTATGTTAAAGGTGGTTGATTCTCATTCCCCGTCGTTATCAAACACACGTTAACGATTTATTATTAACTTTGATTAACACAAATTTAAGATATAATCAAAATATAATATTATTTACCGACGACTACATTTCTGTGTAGTTGGCATTTCTTTACTTTTTGCACGAATCGCGCGGTCATTCACGCGAAACACAGCCGATATTATGTCCTTTTAAAACACGTGCATTTTTCTAACTACTCGTACACTCGAATATGTGACTAAACACTCAACACAACTTTCAATCATCTGTATCTATATACAGTCTTAATGTCGTTTGAAATACCTGTTTAATAATTTCAACAACTTCCGGTCTAATATCTCTTTAATATTGATTTTTGTTTATGATTTTTTTTGTCTTTCGTAATGTTAAAGCCCCAGCCCTAGACTTCAGTAAGAATATACTATAGAAAAATCATATTTGTCCATATAGACTCCAATATATAAACTCTTTAACAGAACACAAAAGGTCCGATCGGATTCTTTCTTATTGACGGGATTTTCAATGATATTGTTAAATTTATTTTAGTAAATTAAAATTTTATTAACCCGAAGTAATGCTGCAAATTTGTGCCTATAGTTCAACATACATGTAATATTTCATACAAGAGCAGGTTAAATTGAAGTAATGCCGCTTTAATATTTTTTCTATTCACAGGCAAAATGAAAGAATTTATATAACCAGTTATGCGAAACATTTAAAACAAATCTTGTTCATTATTTAGTATCAATAAATTAATAAATAAAACACTTTAACTGAATGGATACTGTATTTCAAACAAAATGACGCATTCAATTATATTATAGTTATGTTCATATTTTCCAATTAGGCATATGTATTAAACATAAATACAACAAAATGCTAACGGAAATGAAACTTATTTCGGACATTTCGTTACAACTTATCATTCGATTTGTAGATTAATTGTAGATATGAATGTGTTTGTATAGTGCAGAATGTGAAAGAATTTTTTCTAGTATTCTAATCGTAATATAAGTATAATAGAAAAATATTTTACTTATCGATTTGAAGAAAGCTGGGTGGCTGACATGTGTTTTATAGATTTATTGCCAAATGTATAAACTCTATAATAATTGTAATAAGTCGTTTGTATCACTAAGACCAAGTTAATAACATACATCGAAGTCAAGAAAAGTAACTTATTTTACAATATGTATGCGTGAATCGGATTAAAATCATTTCCTGAAACCCGCTAAGCTCTTAGGATCTGACGACGAGTAATTAAAACATGCTTTTATCACTTACCCGTTGAACCAATCAGATTGTCGCCTATAAAATCGCAAAAGTGAAAGTAAAATAGTATTTTAACTCATGGAAAGTGTTGACAGCATGCATAAGACATATTTTACTGGAGATATATGTATTTATGTAGTATTGCATGCATTTCTAATGTAATGACATCTTCGGATCATTTGGCGAGCGTTATAAATACGCTTCCTGTGTTGGCAATTTCTAAAAATAGTAATCGAGGGAAAACCTATTTCTTATGTATGGTGACTGCGGACCGTCATCAGATCTAACATTTTGTTAGATCTGACTTAAGTGAGATTGTGTATGCGTCTATGAAAAATATACCAGGGCTACGTTCTACAAATTTTGAACGTGAAATACAGTCAGTTTCTCGCATTGTTTACTCTTTAATTTTCTTTATGTTTGCTTAAATAAAAGTAAATTGCATTTCAAGCCTTGGAGAAACGAAGGGTATTTCGCGCTCGGACCAGCGCGCGAATTTAAAACCTAACCAAAATTTAACCAATAATCCACATACGTATCCGAAACGAGCTATGTCCGAATAAGTCATGTCTTGGACCGTGAACTGTGTTTTATGCATTGATAAAACCCATATTGGACCGTGAACTGTGTTTTGATACATTGCACGTAGACGGTGGTACCGTAGTGTAATACTCGAAAAAAAAAACTGTAGCGAACGAATTTAAACTAAATGTTCGGAATAACTTTTCCCACAGGACTGATTCCGGTCGGAAAGATAAATGCAACATGAATTCCGATAGGAATTAAATAAACGCAGGAAACATTCCGATCGGAATCACCTCTTCGGAATTTTTCAAACTAACAGTTCTATTATGTGTATCCATAATCGTGCGAGACCATGCGACTATCCTAATTTCATACAAATTTTAACCGCATTATGATTCTTATATTAAATCGATCTTTTTTGTTTAATAATCATTATCTGCAAAATATTATAAGTAAATGTAACTTTTACATCAAATCTGAGATGAAGGTAATTAAAACACACAACTGTATACTATTACTTGTTCACGTTTTTTTTTTCTAGAAATATGTTTATTTTTTCTCGAATTTATGTTTCTCTCTTTTTAAATACAAAAGTTATTGTACAATTTAGGTGAAATAACAACAACAACATATATTTGTAAATTTCTTTTACATTGTCGATAAAACATGTTCTCTTCTAAAATGAGTTCTCAACCGATCGCAGGACTGCTGACCAAGAGATCATATTCTGCCGGTGATATAGAAGTTATACATGTATCCGTGCGTTATGCAAATGTAATTGACTAACAACCAACATATTGCTTATTAAAATAAAAAAGGAATAGAAAGTTTTGTAATATTTATTTTTTGACATGAAATATTGCAGTCCCGGTTTTAGCCGGTTAATGCGCAGTAACGGAACCACAACCATTAGAACCTAGTTGAGCTCAAAATTTACACCAGTAAGTAACATAGGTACCCAGTTAGAACTACCGATAAGACGATGAAACTTAATATGAAACCTTTAACTCGGTATTTAACGCGGTATTTGCACATCAATAACATTCCATAATCTGCATGCTATGGTCTCAACATAAAAGAATGAGATTGACCTTTAACGAGAAATAACCGACAGGACTGAAGAGAATCAGTAAGTCTGACAAGTGATCTTAGAATATAAATAAAAAAGTACGTCAAGTTAAAAAAAAAAATAAAAACCAGGAATGAAATAATTAATAACGAATTTCACCTCTTCAATGATTCAGACTGAAGATAACGTCATATAATAAATAAAAAAACATTGAACGATGTTGACGATTACATCAATTACAAGTTGTCAATCATGATCAAGAGAGTCAGATGTTGTCAACAAAATATAATAACAATAACTTACATACAAAATAGTGAGTGTATATTTAAAATAATACAGTCAAACCTGTCTTTAGCAGTTACCTAAGGGAGTGACAAAAAGTGGCTGCTGAAGACAGATGGCTGTCAAAGACAGTAAAAAATTAGAACAAAATGTCAGTTTAGGTCATTTTCAAACTGGCTGTTAAAGACAGGTGGTTGCTATTCGCAGGTGGCTGTTAAAATAGGGTTTACTGTATTTACAGTTTGTTTTTATTTTATCACAATCTATTTTTGATTTTATTTTCATTTTCATAAGAAAACACAACAACTGACTTTACAAACTGGAAATTATAAAAATACGATATCAGGTGCGATTAAAATTAATGTTCGGAATAACTTTTCCCGCTGGACTGATTCCGGTCGGAAAGATAAATGCAACATGAATTCCGATAGGAATTAAATAAACACAGGAAACATTCCGATCGGAATCACCTCTTCCGATCGGAATTTTTCCGATAGGAAAAAATGCCGACCGGAAAAATTCCGGTCGGAAAATTTTCCGATAGGAAAATTCAGGATTCCGATCGGAAAATGTCAATTCCGATCGGAATCGAAGTGTGACATTGAATTTATTTTTCAATTTTCTCGAAAACTACACAAGATAGGGCATTGAACCATTCCAGTTTTTCTATTTAATTCATGTGTAATCACTTGATAAAAAATCCCCAAGAAAATCGATAAAATAAAAAAAAAAGTTTTCGGAAAATATAATATTCCGAAAATTCACAGGATCGTGTTAAAAATGGTTTCCGGATGATAACTCATGAAACACTTCACAGATTTAATCCTTGTTTGGTAAATAGATGTAACATCACAAGATACAGGTCAAGTTCGACTTTGGGGCTGGTGGGGTCAATGTCAAGGTCAGTATTACTAAAAATAGAAAAAGGGTTTCCAGATAATAACTCATGAAACACTTCACAGATTAAATCCTTTTTTGGTACATATATGTAATATCAGAAGATACAGGTCGAGTTCGACTTTGGGGCCTGAGGGGTCAGTGTCAAGGTCACTGTAACTTAAAAAAGAAAAATTGTTTCTGGACTATAACTCATGAAATACTTCATAGATTTAATTATTTTTGGGACACAGATGTAACATAACAAGATAAAGATTAGGTTTGACTTTGGGGCCTGTGGGTTCAAGGTCAAGGTCACTGTTATTTAAACTTCAAAACTTCGTTTCCACTCAGTAACTATAGCTTGGAATGAGATTCTTAAATGAAATTTGGTGTATTGATGGTTTTTGTGAAGATGACTTTTGGGATTCAAGGCCTGTGGGGTCAAGGTCACTGTTACTAAAAATAGAAAATAAACTGTATGCTCAATAACTTTGGTTCAGAATGAGATATTGTGATGAAAATTGCTATATAGGTAGTGTCTGTGAAGACGAAACATGGTATTGAAATTGGGCCTGATGGGGTCAAGGTCACTTACTAAAAATGGTTTCTGGATGATTTCTCATAAACAATGTTTGGCACACAGTTCTTAGATAAAAGTTAGATAAAGGCCACTGTTACTAACATATTTAAACCATTTCTGCTCAATAAATTTAGAAGGAATGAGATATTGTGAAGAAACTTGCTGAATATGTGGCTACTGTGAAGACGACACTTTGGATTGAAAGTGGGGCACATTATGCCATTGATTCGAAGCATTCCCAGTTCAATTATCAAGCATACATGTTGGGGTATTTAATCACTTTCAGTGATAATTCTAGTTAAATTTTGCCTTTGGGATCCTCTGTTGAAATTCCACTCTGTTTAGTTCCACCCATTGTTTTCTTGTTTAGGGAAAAACCATTCTTTTATCTGGGGACCATAATATTATGCCGCTGAACTTGGAATTGTAGTAATCTGATAATACCACATTGAAGGTTCCATCACATGAATTCCATCGTTTGGGATGGATCAAAATTGTACTGTTTATTAATGTAAATATTGTGTTGCGCTCAACCCTGGGCTAGGTGGTGTGGGCAGTAATATGCATTTCCATTACTGTCCTTGAACAGGCTTAATCAAACTGAGTCTGCAATATTTTCATATTGTTTGTTGTGTTCGATGGCTTTCAAAGTTCCCTTTTCTCTATTTCAATAGCTTTTGTGAGCAGGATAGACTGAAACCAGTCTAAAATGCAACAACATCTTTTACCTAACTGTTTCAAGCTATCGCATCAACTAAATCAAACAAAATTGACAAAAATTATTAAAAAAATCTTTGTTTAAATAAGAATACAGTGGTTCACGTCCTAGTGAAACATATCCGCAAAAGGCGTTTTGTGCCTTTTGTTTTTACCCTTTGCTTGATCGAAATTATGGTTTTCAAAGGAATGTTGGAAGTTTAATGGTACTTTCATAAGAAAAATGAAAATGAGATATCGTGTTATGTGCTAAGTTTGAAGATGATACTCCAATTTCACACTGAGATTTTTTTTAGGTTATCAAGGCTGTTTCCTCATTCCTAAAAGTGTATTTTCTCCAAAATCATAATATTTCCCAATTCTTTTTTTTCATTTTTTTTCTCCTTCTGATCAAATTATTTTTATGAAGACATATTTATGTGGATTCAACCAACAGAAGATCATTGCCTTGAATCGTTGCTTTTTTACCACTGTACATAAATACAAGTAAGAGCTTATTGTAAAAGCAAAGTAACCAAAGTTTGAAAAGATACCTTACTCTCCCAGTTTTGAAAATTGCACATATTTTCCCAATTGAAAAGACACATTTATTCAAAATAACTTAGAGATGTTTTTTCTTTTAAGTACACTATATGGACAGAAATTGGGATGAGGGTTTGCAGCGCAACCTTTTCCCATTTATTGCTTCATTAAGTGTTCCTTAAGTCATTAACACATGCCCAATTATATCATTCCAGATAGCTTAAAATCTACCATAGAACCTACCTATATATATCTTTCTGAGGTTAATCACAGGGGGTAGACCAACATATGTATTTCAAAGTGGGCTCTGCCTAAAATAATATGTTGTACTTCCGGGATTCCATATGTTAGTCGAAAATCGACGAGAAAAAGGTAGGTGACTTTGTTATTTCAATCAAAGTTAATATTTCAATGCAGGATTTTGAAAAAAATCTCAATGCTATTCGCCGTGGTATACATTTCGGAGAGTGAAGATGCAAAGTTTAGTTTTGTACATGGAATATTCGTGTAGAAATCGTTTTTTCTAGTGCTGACCTAAATCTGCCAACATTGTCCTATCTGTCGTTTTTCGCTAGATTTTGGTTATACCGATACGATACTGGTGCAATTTCGTCATATAATGCGAATTAACAATAAGAAGGACCCTAACGGACAGTTTGTTTTGGTCACAAAGACAAGAAATCACCAGATATAAACAAATTCAAATTGGGCTCCATATGTTGTCGTGGATTCCATATGTTGTATTTTTTTTCATGAAATCTTATGAAGATATTGTTGACGCGAAGACGTCTCTTATTTAATTATAAATGGATATTCATGAGTATAATAAAGTAGCTGAATGTATTTAAGACGGAGCTGTTTGATAATCATGAATATCTTGCCAGGGTTGATTATTTACTGAGGACAATCGTGGGTGTAAGTAGTCGTAGATCCTACTCCTATGTATATGTTAAATTGTTTACAAAATGGTTGCATGTCACTTTAAAGAGAGTGGGGCTTCGGGAGAATGATAAGATCATTCTATATATATCGTAAAGTCCACTATCTGAGTTTCACTCCCTTATGCGTAAAATATGCATTTAAAATACATCTGACTTTCAATTGTTTAGCAGTCCTGTGTAAACAAATCTTGCCATTATAATGAAGATCTGTTATTATTGTAATTTTCAGGAATCATTTCTTCGACACCGAAGACAGGCTTAGCGGCAGGAGGTCAAATGAGAAGCCCGTTACTTTCTCCGGATTCAACCAGCCTTTGAAAGGCGGCCAGCCAATCAGATCTCGTTATTCGTATAAAGTCAATGAAGCTAAAGTTTTAACCTCCAAGCGCGTTGGACTTGAATTTCAGAGTGACTAACTCATGTATATTTTCAAATGTTTGCTGTGACTACTGTACAAAGTACTTGTGTATTCTATTATACATTTTGTACCACACTTGAGTCAATGTATCTGTATGCCTATTCATTGCTGTACATTATAGAGTTTAATTTTAAGTGTAGTAGGTCTTAAGATGTTTTGATTTCTCTTTAGTTTATGATGATATATAATTGTAAGCTTATTTTGTGTTCTTTCAAGTATGTATGTTTGCTATACAGTTCATGTCTTTTACTGAAAGTACTAAGGATGGAATGCACACGTTATTTGTTTTGGTACATTTGTGTCTTTTAGGTTTGTTATGGGAATTTCTATTATCTGTTTAATAAAACTATTATTGTGCAGTATTAGTTCTTGCTTGTTTTTTGTTTGTTTGTTTGTTTGTTTGATTGTTTGTTATGTGTGTTTATCTCCCGTTTTTAACAGTATTTCAGTCATACACTGGCGGACAGTTAACCATCTTTTATGGATAGTACCAGTACTGAACACCATCCTCCCAAAGAAATTGCCTCCTTTCTCAATTTCAAAAAATTTCGACCCCATAATTCGACCCCACGATCTGATTGGCTGGTCTCTTTTCAAAGGCTGGTTGAACCCGGAGAAAGTAACGGGCTTCTCATTTGACCTCCTGCTCCTAAGCCTGTCTTCGGTGTCGAAGAAATGATTCCTGAAAATTACAATAATAACAGATCTTCATTATAATGGCAAGATTTGTTTACACAGGACTGCTAAACAATTGAAAGTCAGACGTAGAATGCTGGTATCATTCTCCCGAAGCCCCACTCTCTTTAAAAAATAAAGTGACATGTAACCATTTTGTGAATAATTTAACATATAAATAGGAGTAGGATCTACGACTACTTACACCCACGATTGTCCTTAGTAAATAATCAACCCTGGCAAGATATTCATGATGATCGAACGGCTCCGTCTTAAGTACATTCAGCTACTTTATTATACTCATGAATATCCATTTATAATTAAATAAGAGACGTCTTCGCGTCAACAATATCTTCGTAAGATTTCATGAAAAAAATACAACATATGGAATCCACGACAACATATGGATCCCAATTTGAATTTGTTTATATTTGGTAATTTCTTGTCTTTGTGACCAAAACAAACTTCCGTTATGGTCATTTTAATTGTAAATTTGCATTATATGTCAAAACTGCACCAGTATCTTATCACAGTATCTTATCATTATAACCAAAATCTAGCGAAAAACGACAGATGGAGACAATGTTGACTGCTTTAGTTCAGCACTAGAAAAACGATTTCTACACGAATATTCCAGGTACAAAACTAAACTGTTCATCTTCAGACTCCGAAATGTATACCACGGCGAATAGCATTGAGATTTTTTCAAAATCGTGCATTGAAATATCAATTTTGATCGAAAAACACAAAGTCACCTACCGTTTTCTCGTCGATTTTCGACTAACATATGGAATCCAGGAAGTACAACATATTATTTTAGGCGGAGCCCACTTTGAAATACATATGTTGGTCTACCCCCTGTGTTAATTTCATTTTGAGTAGATGTATATTTTTATTCATCTATTTCGCGACAAGAATTTTTGGCTCTGTGGCACAGACCAACATTTTTATATCAGTTGGTTTAGTCATTTTGTATCTCTAAGGTTTTTATAAAATTATCCTTGAATATAATTATGTTTATGATCTTTATTAAATAATATATAAAGTTTACAATTAAATTGCTTTTGTGATTTGACCATGATCCCACAGTTTTAGTACATTTGGCCCATCTGTCAATCAGCACAGTTGTTACCGATAATAAACACAAAAGAAAAAGGAAATCAAATTTTGTCAGACTACTCTGTTAGATTACTCCATGGATATGCCTTTCATCACATGAGCAAAAAGGGATCTACACCATTTGCTTCTTGGTCAGAAATAACCTAATGATTCTAAAAGTGAATATTTTAGATCCAAATAAGGCAGCACAGACGTGCCGGCAGATATGGAGCCCTACACTGTTAGCCCATCACACCAGCAATGAAAGGTACAACAATGAAGTTAACAATGGTTAAGTGCTCCTTGCTTTCAGCTAAACACCCATTGATTTTGCCAAAAAGGGGTTAGTTTTCCATTACAATACAAATTCTGTCGCAATCGTCGTATCAATAACAAAATCCATTAAATACTGGAAAAAAAACAATTTTGCAAATAAAATTAAAAACAAAATGTACAAAAATAGCAGTAAATTGTCTTTCAGTGATACCATACACATCAAAGTTTTGCCTAATGAGTCATATTAATATCTGCTGTTTGAAAAGAAAAAACTAGTTAGTTATTCTAGTCAAAATTAATTTCTGATATGAAACATCTGAATTTCTTTTCTCCGTCGAAAATATTTGTTAATGGTTGAAAGTAAAAGACATTTAGCATTAGTTTCCAAACATTTACTTTGACTTTCACAAACTTCATGTTAATCTATGGAAGTCAATATGCAAAACAAGTATACAGTTGAATTTTTAAATATCTACAGTTGAATCTGTCTTAGAAGACACCTGTATTCAGCGGCCATCTGTCTTAAACTGACATCTTGTTATAATTTTACCCGTCTGAAACAGCCACACGAGTTAAACAGTCACTTTTTGTCACTCCCTTAGATGTCTGCTTAATGCAAGTTTGACTGTATATAAAAAGAATACTATCAAATGTTAAACATTTGATAATACAAGAATTTTGCAAATAATAAATCCGATATACTGCTTATAAATCAACAGTCTGTGTTAAAGTTAATTTCCCTTAGTCGAAAACTGATCAACATGCATCAAAATATACATTTTATAACCTATAAGGCATTAAAAGAAGTGAACAAAATACAATGGATACCAAAAAAGGTCCAAAGAAGGTATTAATATCACTTGTAATGTCAAAAGATGATAAGTTGTTCTGAGTTACGACAGTTTTCCATTAATTTTAGTATCGGTATTTTAAACATTTCAGATGCAAAACTGTCGTAAGTCAAAAATTATTTAATATTATCTCAAATAATTTTTTTTTTCAAAACATTTGATTTTATTACAGTAAAATATTGATATTTTATGCCTATTTGTTAAATAAAAACTTAAGAAAAATATTCAAGTAACAAAATATACAGTTTTTTGCTTCTCCTGTAAACTTTTGAAAAACTGAGTTACGACAGTTTTCCGTTCAGCCCTCGATTTGTTGTTTTACTTTTTAACCAAAACTGATCAAGGTTGTAAGATGCAACACTACATCTTAGTGAGCTGAATGATTATGTGAAGTTTGGAAGAACCCTATGTTGAATACACCAGTTTGCCTGTAAACTCTTAGTTAAACAGCACCAAATGTGATCAAAATGCAAGGCTGACCGATGGTATAAGAAATGTAGACTCATAAACATCTGGTTAACAAGGTAGATTGTAAAACATCATTCCACAACACCTAAAATACCTAGTTGGAATATGGTGACACCAATGACGGAGCAAGTAGCGATGCTTGTCATATTCTTTGAATATTCAAGCTTGAAATCAACAAACATACTTTTGGGTCTGAGGACTTAAGATAATACTTTGAGTGACAGTAGAGGAATTTATTATCCGAATAGAATGAAACATTCAAATTAGTTCATGAAAAGCAAATGCTGAAGAAGTCTATACATATTTGCTATGGTTCCATTCAACAGCAAATTATATTCATAACAAAATTATACTGATGGTGTCGTTCATTTACTGTTCTTCAATGAGGTCTACATTAAAACTTTTTTGTATTATTTGATATCACAATCACATAGTATAATTTTATAGACTATTGAGGCTATTCTTTTTCTTGTCAAGTGACATCCTATTGCGGGAATTAGTAGTGGAAGTATATGTAACTTGTATGCTCCCTCTACTGTCTAGAACAGTTAACCTGGTCTCCCCAAAGCATTTCATGTGAAGCTGTTTCCCTGAAATATTAAATTCAACAGCAAATTAACTTATCTTTAAAAATAATTTTATATCTTATTGCTTTTATAAATTTATTTATCGACAGTTAAAATTGATTTAAAATATTTAGACACACAATTTTTTTTTAAATACATTGATTTTGTATGCTCTGATAATTACTCCAGGTATCCTGACTCCTGACTTACTCTATGGAGACTCTTAAAATCACATGGACAACAGGATAGTTCCATGTCAGCCAAACATTTTCGATGTCTGATCTGGATCTAAACTGGTTGCTTCTTGGTCAGAAATAACCTCATGAATATAAACTTAAACAGTCTAGATCCTGTGGCCGTATTCATAAAGCATCTTAGAAATTTTCTTAAGGAAATTTCTTATCTATAAATTTCCTACTTAGCTAAAAAAATTTCTTAAGATATGATTCTAGAAAAATCTTAAGTAATTCTTAGCAAAGAAATTTCTTAACTTAAGTTTTTAACTAAGTTAAAAATATTATCGTTTAAGAAATTTCTTATCATTGTTGTCAAGGAATGCCGGGGTTTTCTCCGTCTAAAAATAGTAACGGTGCTTATATACAACAAAATGGCGGACATGAGGAAACAGAACGACAATGTGCAATAATAACTGGTCGATGTCAGCGAACGGAAGCGTTTTATGATGGAATATATCAAGATGCTTTTATTGGAATATATAATGGATCAGTCGATAATGGAAAAATACCGGAAATTTCATTATTGTCCGATTTATTTGTGTTTCCATTTTGACATTGTTCACCACAATGGTCACTGTGAGACAGTGACGGCGGGGAGATCGGAACGATAGAAATGTATAAGTCGTGAAGTAAATCAGATAGGTCACATTTACTGTATGATTTGATAATGAAAGTATCATTTTATACTGTTTATGTTGCCGTCTTTGCTGCGCCTAGATCAAAAAGTATAATTATTCCCGGATTAAAATAAATTACCCCAGCAGCAGATGCTGTCTTGCAAAGCAATGGCAGGTAAAGAAGTATCTGGAGAAGTGATAGTAGAGGCCAATAGGTCAAGGAATGTAAATTTCACGCACAAGACAGCCCTTTTCTGGCACACCTATTGGGTGAACCACACTGTTCACCAGTTTATTAAACATCGATTCACCACAGGTAGGCCTATGCTTTTTTATTGCAATAGACTGTATTAGACACAGCATAAATGAAATTGCATCATAACCAGTAAAATTTTGTAATAAATCTACAATGACAAATTATGCAGTGCAAAAAATGATCAAAACCGTTATTATGAATATTGAGAAATTAATCTAGGGACCTCAGGATCTGAAGTTTGATGCTTTAAGTTTAACGTCTCAAACACTTTACTCCTTTCTAATAACTTTGCCAATTAATAAATTCATCAACAGGTAATTGTAGTTACTGATTAGTTTACCTCGGACAATTTGGTTGGAAGGATAATTTCTATGCCAGTGGCATTTAAATGATTGGCCACTGAAATAAATTTGCCACTGAAATAAATGTTGTGTACTTACATGTGACCAGGGTTGGCAAAATGCCGGCAAATAAGAGTATTTTCCATGCCGGTGGTAATTACCGGCAAATACTGGCAATTAATGGCAAATACTGTTCGATTAAATTGACCGGTGTGGAATTTATACAATATTTACTATCATCAGCATTCATATTAATAATTTCAAGTTTATCCATCAATTGCCATTATATTTATACTTAAGTTTAACACTTTTATAACTTTATCCATAGTAAATAAATATTTAAGAACTGAAGAAGTGGTCATTTGAATTGACCACCCATGGAATTTATATAATACAATGTATCCCTTATAGTCAGCATGTGGACAACTTCAAAATTCAATTAAGAATAATGGAGTCAGCATTTTAGATGGTTAATTTAAATTATAAACAAGTAATGTACACAACTTACAATAAATATACATGACTACAATATAAAATAAGGTTAGGTACAAAGAAGCCTTTGTCTACCAGGCAATCTCTTCTTCCCCCCTAAGGTATATGTAACAGAACACAAATTTGGCAGCTTTCTGCAGTCATACCAATACACAACTATTTACTTGCACCTAGACAAATATGTTATTTATGACACTTTACTGTTGCCTTTCTTGCCCCTGGCCATTACAGCCCCTTGTATGAAACATGTTGTCTAACATGTTGTTAATAGTCTAGACCTTATGGCCTTGCTTGTTAAGTGACAATAGCCACGTGCACTTGTGGATCAGCATTAATTCTCATCTGCTGTTTTTTTTAGGTTCTAAGTAAAAATAGACAGATCTTAAGATTTATTTTTACTTTAAGTGCTTAAAGTAATCAACTGATATGAAATGTAATTAAAATATCTGAGTATTTTAATTATTATCTTGATTATACATTAATAACAGTCAACTAAGTTATGATTTCTGAAGTATTTTAAGGCAAAAAAACTCATCTGTGTAGTATTTTCCAGTATTTGCCACTTTGGGGAGTATTTTCCAGGCCAGTAAATACTGGTAAATACCGCTGGTAAATACCGAGGGTGGTATTTACCACCCAACCCTGCATGCAACACAAGATTATGTTGAATGCATTATATTGAAATGCATAAGAGGCTATAACTCTGGTCTTAATGGGTGTTGCCAGAAACATAACCCCAGGTTCAAATCTACACATGATTGTTAACATGCCTGTAATGTTTTTGCCTATGACGCGTATACATTTGGACTCACATGTGACAAAATTACATGTTGAATGCATTATATTGAATTGCATAAGGGGCTATAACTCTGGTCTTAATGGGCGTGGCCAAAAACAAAACCCCAGGTTCAAAGCTACACGTGATGGTTAAAATGCCTTATAGGGCTCGCCACACTCCTCCCAATCCTATTCATCGATAAAAAGAAAATTATCAAAATGTCAATAATGGCCAAATGGCGTTCAATGAAACTTTGCACAAATGAATGTTACTAATGTATCTTGATTTTGCATACAGTAAGACACGTTAGAATAGTACAGAAAACAAGCTAGACCTTAAAATTCTATTTACATAAATTCACAAAAACTAAGCGATACAAAACATTATATTAAATTACCATGTGAGTGGAATGTTACTGACAAGAAAATGTTGTGTACTTTTTTTAAAACTTTCAAGTACTAAAAGAGAAATCAGTGACTGTCATCGGTTAATGCGACCAGGAAGCAACCAGAAAAATTGAAGTTCAAACAAACTTTTACTAATATCTCGTAAAGTTTTCATATGAAAGTCACGAGGACACAATGAATTGTTGTCAGTATCATATTACTCATGTAGGCATTTACAATGATGTTTTGTGTTGTTTAGTTTTTGTTAATTTATGTAAATAGAATTTAAGGAATTTTTAGATCTCGCTATTTTTCTTTACTGTTCTAACGTGTCTTACCATCTGCAAAACAAAGTGCAAAGTTTCATTTAACTGCATTTTGCCGTTATTGAGATTTTGATAATTTTCTTTTTATCGATAAATAGGATTGGGAAAAGTGATACAAGATTACATGGTAAATGTATTATACTAAAATACATAGGGGGCCATAACTGTGGTTTTGATTTGTGGTGGCAGGATACAACCCCAGGTTCACATCTACACATGATGGTTAACATGCCTGTAAAGTTATATGACTCATATACTTGTGGACTTATATGTGATACAAGATTACAAACTGAATGCATTATATTGAAATGCATAAGGGGCTATAACTCTGGTCTTAATGGGCGTGGCCAGAAACAAAACCCCAGCTGCACAAGTTTTACACATGATGGTTACTTCTATAAAATTTTGTTGATGCTGATAAATACATGTAGTACTAATAGGCACAAGTCCTCATTTCAGTGAAAACTCTCATGAAGTGTCATAAAACTGGTGGTTTCAATTAAATAATCCATAATTTTTGAAGATGAATGGTCATATTTCATGTTTTAGGAAAAAGAGCATGTACACTAAACAAATCAAACTAGAACATGGTGTTAATATGCACATCTTATATTAGTTAATCTTCATGAAGTGCTACAAAATTGAAGCCAGTGATTGCCAAGCAAAAGCCTTGACAAGAATGGTCATATATTCTTCTCTGCAGACTATCGAAGGGACATAACTCTTTAAAAAACATTCCGTTTGAATATGCTGATATTATTCATAGTGACTTGTAGTTGAATTTAAACTGCAAGTTACAAAGAAATATCTAGGCAAAGCATGGTCTTAAACAATGCTGTATTGTAATTATTATGGCAATTATAAGGACAGAATAATAAGTGCATTTAACTCTTTTCTTGAAAACAATTCGATAAAATTTTATGCATTCATGCCAGCTGTTGCTGAGAAATAGTCTGGACAAAAGGAGGACGGGCAGAAGCGGCCGCTATATGCTCCCCTTGAAATTTTTCAGAAAGCATAAAATTGAGAGATTTCTTGAAAGATCATTATTCTGGGATAGTTCTTGAAAAGTGAATTACCGTCAAAACCAATAATGTTTCATTTATTCTTTTTTTTCATTTGTTTGATAGCCTGTAAATTGTAATGGGCTGAAATTCCTAAATCATGAAATAAATACAGTATATGTTTCTTTTCTTCCAAATGCTACACTTATCCCAGTTAAATGTTACATTTTTAAAGTTGTCATAAGTGAATTAAATAGCCAAAAATATATTTAATAATGCTCTTGCATGCTATTTTAACATAATCCTTTGTGGGATACAGCTATTACCACTTGGAAGAACAGTGTAGATCCAAATCAGCCAGCACATCCATGCCATCTGATCAGGATCTACAATGATTGATTTTAGATTCATTAGGTTACTTCTGTAAAACAAAAACAGCCAGTGAAGATCCAGAAATGATAGCAAGTACTTTCCAGCTGATTTAAAAAAAAAACATTTTAATTACAACAAAGGTAAAAAATAACTGCTATATAGTTTACAATATTTTATTATTGCACATTAATAAAGTTAGATATTTGAAATATTTTTATTTCTCCTGTTTATAAATATGTGATGATTTTAATGTGTCCAACATATTCTCTGCCAGTTTATTGGCAAATGTATATAATTACATGTATGTCACTCTTTCTCCACAGTAGCATTTCATAATACTTAAGTCACTTTAACTATTTCACTATGTCTCTGCATGACACAACAGCCTTCTCATTTTAACTGGTTTCTAAGTGTTCCTCTTCATGAGTAAGTTAAATTATGTTTTTTTACAAATATCCACTTTTAACAAGCCAATTCAATTAGTCTTTGAACATCCAATGCATTCTAAACTTTGAGCTCAAAACATTCTGATCCCACATGATCTAGAAGGTGACTATTGTGAAACATCCAGTCTAAATTGGTTCGATGAACCTATTCTTGAAGATTCCTGTAAAACAAAAAAGTAAATATTTGAAATATGATTTTTTTTAAATAT
The DNA here is from genome assembly GCA_038501625.1 of Corbicula japonica. Taxonomy (NCBI): domain Eukaryota; kingdom Metazoa; phylum Mollusca; class Bivalvia; order Venerida; family Cyrenidae; genus Corbicula; species Corbicula japonica. The sequence goes on along the minus strand of JAZAYU010000184.1, from coordinate 254,934 downwards.
TCACTTAACAAATCCTGCAACTGTTATAATAATGATACTTAAAAATAAGTAGAATGTCAAAGGAATAGCAAAACAATTTAACAAATTGCAACAATAATAGAATTAGACTGTTGTCGTGCAATTTGTCAAAATAATCTATTTACTTAATGAAGATAACTCATTAAGTTTTAGACCAATTACATAGAAGAAAACCTAAATACAATGAGGTCTTTTAATTAAGCATACAAATGATAAATGTTCATGTGCTTTAAATTAATCAGATGCAATTGAAATCCTGGAAACATCAACTTAGACTATTAATTCAGTTTAAGTGCATTCATTAACACTAAATCAATGTCTAATTATGCTAAAACATAGCAGGAGCCATTCTCAGAAAGAAATCTAAAGAAGCTAAAAAATGAATATGAACAATTAAAAGTGTTTATATATGAATCAATGTGGTTAAATACTCTGAAATTTCACTCTCTTAACTTCAGGGTCAGAAACAGAAAATGTAAGATATTTTACAGCTTTCTAACATTGCCTCAATGATTTTGTCAGAATGCGTGGGGAATTAAATAAAGACCTATATATGACAGTAATATATAGATCTTTGTTAAAATGAAACTTACACATTTTTTTTCCAATTTATATGAATAACAACAGTAGCCTGTGTCTGTCTTCATATTTTTGTATCAACACCATACCATTCAACCTGAAAAATATGAGTCAAAGCATTTAGAATTAAAACTCAATCACAATGTAATTTTGAGAATTCTGATGCATATTCTTATAATTAATTCTCTTCAAGCATGTAAAATGTATATCTGACTTGCCAGTTACATAAAACTATTGGAGGCATTTTTGTTTGTCAATATTTCTGTTATTAAAATTGTAAGAACATGTTCAAATCCCAGTTAAAGCTGCAATCTATATAAGTGGCAAAGCTTTTGATTACCTATTCTGTCAAAAGAACTAGCTTTTTTTTAATTAAGACTACAAAACTTCAGTACATAAAATGAATAGGATGAATCAATTTAATTTAAATAATTGACTTTTAATTTGGCAAAGCCTTAACTTGGATCTTTTGGAATAAACATCAAGATTTAGGTATTGTGTTTTAGCAATGACAAAGGGACCTGGGTCCAAGATCATAAAACTAAGTTTTGAGATCAGTCTCAAATCTCAAGGATCTGATTGGCTGAAATGGCGACTGGTTGCCATTTCAGCCAATCAGATGCTTGAGATTTGAGACTGATCTCCAGATTTGGTTTTATGATCTTGGGCATAGAGATTAAACAAGCATTCCATATAATACCAGTCATCATTTTCAGTTTATTGTTACACAGGGCTTTTTCAGCCAGTCTCACGGGGCCGATATTGGGCCCCATTCCCAATGCTAATTAGGGACCATTTTTCCCAACTTCAAGGAAAGAATTCCCAATTGGAAAAAAACAATTCCCATTTCAACAGAAATACCCTTTTGTTTATAAAGTAGAAGCAAAAAAATGAGAATCCATATAATCAAGAAGCTTTCCAAATTACAGAAGTTGTTTGTTTACTTTTGATCAGTGATCTGTGAAAACTACATTCCTTGATTTTATATATGTAACCCGAGTGTAAAAGCAATATATACCACATAAACAATTCCCAATTTCGACGACAGGGGCCCTTTTCCCAAATCAGTCTGAAAAAGCTCTGTGGTATCAATATTGAAATGTACATGTAGATTCTATCATCAATATAATATACCGAGGTTTCAAGTATCTAACTAGCTACCCTAAGACATAGCTAAAAAAACTTTTCATTACTAGCTCAAAAAAGCTTTTCATTACTGTGTTTTTCTTTACCACCGACAAATGATTGTTCAAATTGTTGACAATACACATTGTCCATGAAGTTGAAGCTCCAACAATTTTCAAAATCAGATCTAAAAATTAATTAGTGGAATGGGCAGTTTGATGTGTCATTATATATTTGATTAGCTTCGTGTGTACGTTGATGAATAAGCATTAGTCGGTCCAATACTAATATTCTTTCAAAATATGTAAACTATTTTGGTACGACAAATATTGAGGTCGATTTGAATAGACCATGAATGAGTGATCTTTATCGTCCTACCTTTCCTTACAGGGTATTAAACACTATAAAAATAATAACCTAATAATCATTAAATGACAATCTAACAGACATTTAAGTCTTTTTTATTATTTTGAAATTACAAAAACCAACTTACGTTGTTTGACCGTTTTCTATGACGTGTGCACAAAACAGCGACCTTGAACAGTGAGTCACCCGTAAAAAGAATTAAGAGTGGACGAAAATACAACGTTAATAAGATACCAACTGATAACTAATGTTGAAAATGTATGTTTAGATGATCGTCTGCTTTGAAATGAAGTTATTATCGGCCATCTTGATGTTAAACTTAAGAAATTTCTTAAAATTTAAGATACCTAGGTAGGTATCTTAAATTTTAAGTAGAAAATATACCAACTTAGCGAAAATTAAGAAATTTCTTAAGGTAAAATGTTTTATGAATACCACTTAAGAAATTTTCGTAAACTTAAGTTAAAAAATACAAAAACTAAGAAATATATGGAAAACTAAGTTATTTTAAAACTTAAGTTGCTTTATGAATACGGCCACTGATCAGACTGCACAAATGAGCCTGCTGAACTGGATATACATTGGTCACTAATGTAATAAAGGGTGTATTCATGAAGTAAAATGTAAAAAAAAAAACTAACATAGTAACTTATATTCATGCACCGGTAGATTCAGTGTGTTGTCTTTTGTACATTCATGCAGCTTTAATAAATGAAAATAAAGAAATTTATGCAAACCTTGTATCTGTTTACTATAGTAATGTTCATATTCTGTGCCATAGCCGTCTACCAATTCAGCATAAGTATCTATAGGCTTCATAAGCTTGGTGATACACATCTCTGAAAATAAATGTTTTATTTTAAATCTTCTCTGATAACTAGTAAGTCAGTTCTACAGTACCTTTTGTGGTATACAGTATCTTTTGTGGCTTATGAAGATGTACATAAATTGTTGTTGCAGTTAACAGTAAACAATTCATACTGTTGCCATAATTTATTTATTACATGTAGGGTCTTTTTATTAAAATCACATAAGAGGAAGATGATAATGATTAAAAAATTCATTCCATCTTTAATTCCCACACAAGATTAGCATATAACCAGAG